>OZ025295.1:237801626-238078481 GCA_964019185.1 Maratus speculifer | reverse complement strand
ATAAACAATTTCCAAAGAAAGCACTTAAAATATGCAATATAATCCCTTTTTAACATTCTTTTGAACGTAAGATTAAAAGCATTGCTTAAAAATGTGTGTAAAGTATTGTCTTTTCTTATTTTTAAAAACGATGCTTCTGAAAGAAAAAAGTAAATACGTTTAAATGACCTATATTGTGCATTTTTAAATTCTCACAGTTTCACTTATTAGAGTTAAAATCAAACAAATATTAGTCTAATTGTTAAATTTTATTGCTATAAAATGAGCATTTGAAAATTTGAAGTACCTTATTGTAAATAATCAACTAATTACGCTTTAACCTAATAGAACTAACACTAAAAAAATTCTTTTAAATTTTAAATAAAAAAACTAATAATGAATATAAGTAAATAGATATAAATCGGAATAAGACTTATACAAAATATACTTTTGCTGTTCATTAATTCAATTTATTATTGTCAAAAATAATATTTAATTCTGGAATAAAAGTAATTAAATTTACATTAAATATGCAATTAAATTTATTGATTTTTTTACATAATCTAATCAAATATATATATATATAATTATTTGAAAACTGAAATATGATATTCTCTTTGTTTAAAATGTTGATTTACTGGCATTTAAAATATAAAATTATTATGTCCAGAATTTAAAAATTAACTTTGCTTTAACTTGTACTTAATTTACTTAAAAAGCAATTAATAACATTTAAAATAGAAAAGTAATTTAGTAAAAATAAGTAAATATAAATGTCATTCTTATTTTATTAAAAATACAAATGATCGAAAATAAAAATAACCAACTAAAACAAATTTTACTAGGTTTTTTTTTTTTTTTTTTTTTTTTTAACTGTTTAATAAATCATTTTAGTATTATGAAAAATATTTAACTATTAATTTTGGAACAATAAAAGTTCAGTTTATATTAAATACACCTATAAATTTACTTCTTATATATTTTATAATACTAAATTAAGGAAATTATTCAATGGAAATTAAAATAAACGAAATCTATTATAGCTGTCGATATTGTTGTTTAAACTGTCGCTTATTTGTAACATTACCAATAAATCTGGAATATTAATAAATAACTTTATTTACACTTACTTTTATTGAATAAAATTTAAAAATACAACAAATTAAAATAATAAGTATAATTAAATAAGTATAATTCTTATTTTATTAATAACAAAAATAAATATAAATAAGAATAATAACTAAATAAAACAAATTTTGCTTTAGCTTTTCAGTAATTAATTTTATTATTGTCAAAACTATTGAATTATTAATTTTGGAATAATTAAAATTCAATTTATGTTAAATACGATATTAAATTCACTAATTAGGATTTTTATAATACTTAATAATATAAATTACTGAATGAGATTTAAAATCAAAAGATATTATTCTAACTGTTTAAAAATCTATATTAATGTTATTTAAAACATAACATAATTAAACATGAAAAATTCTTAATAAATTAACAGTAAATTCAAAATTTTATCTTGTTCGATCATTTCACTATTTTTAAACTTTTCATTAAGGGGATTTAGGACACAAAAATCTTCACATTTTCTAAAAAGCTTTTATTGTATTAAAAATTCCTCCGTTTATTTATGTTTAAAATGACGTTTAAATCATTTTTCTATCTTAAATAGAAGAAGATATATTATTTTTTCGTATTGAATTTCTTTCTAAATCTAGCTTTCGATAGCAATGTTTGTCATGAAATGACTTTTTGTGAAAATGCGTTTTACTTCGTATTTTTTTCACAATTTCTCAGATTTAAATTGTTATAACTCAAGAATTAATAAAGATAAAAACTTCATAATTGGAACATTTTTTTTTTTTTATATTGCTTTACTTTAATTTTGATTCAGTAAAGTAAAAAAATATATACTTACTTTTCAATATATGATTTTTGTTTTTAATTTTTACGATCCATTGTTTTTAAATTTTTTTTTTAAATTTAAATGCTTTTTTTTTAATTAATATTTAAAAAAATACTGAATCGGTTAACTGTTTAGGTGTTTCTGCTGTAAAAAAATTAATTAAATTTTCCTGTATTTAGCTATTTATGACCGGTTGGCTACTTGGAAAAAATTCGTAAAGTACTTGTTTATATCAAAAGCAAAATGCTCTTTAAGGAGGTCCAGGATACATTTTTAAATATTTATTATCATTCATCTATAACTTTTTTTTTTTTTTTTTTTTTTTTTTTTTTTTTTTGCGATGGTTATCCATATTGTTTATAAACAAAATCTTATGATAAAACGTATCATAATTAAAAATAATTATAATTTAAAATTTAATAAAAAAGTGGGATTATTTCAAATCGTTCTAACTCGAAATATTGTCTATAGCATTTCAATTATTTTACATTTAAATAAAAAATATCCAAATATCCAAAATATCCAAATTTTAATTTTCATTCAGAATTTTTAAAAATATTAATTAAAAAGTAAATAATGTCTTTAAAATAAAAATTTGAAAATAAAAATTTAACTTTTACTTAAAAAACCATCTTTTTAGAAGTAAATATTTTTTCCAAGTATACGGAATCAAAGGTAAAGAAAAAGATTTAAAAAAAAAATGTTACAAGTTTGAAGGATTTATCTTTATCTATTCTTGAATTATAACGATTTAAAAACGAGAAATTGTGAAAAAAATCCATCATGACGAAAAAGTCATTTTATAATAACTATTGCTGGAAAGGAAGATTTTGAAAACAAAACGAAACCAAAAAAAATATATATATATCCTGTTCTAATTAAGATTGAAACATGATTTAAACATCATTTTAAGGATTTAAAAAATTAATTTTTTAATGCAATTTTTCTTAGAACTATATATTTTTTAAATTTTTTATATTTATTTTTTGTAATTTAGAAAATTTGAAAATTTTTGTGTCTCGCATCCCCTTAAATAATTTTTTTTATGTTAAACTTCTTTGTTTAAGTTAAACTTAGGAAATATATTTTTTGAAGCTATGGTTATGTATATAATGCAGTTTCGAACAAATTTTAAATGGATTAAAATTGTTTCAAACTCAAAAATAAGGATCGATTATTAGCATTGTATAATGAACTTCGATATTGCTAAGTGTTGGAGGCATTAATAGAATAGTATATCTTCCATGGAAACAACGGTTTATTAGGATAAGGAGAGATTTCTTTATCAATAGTTACTTTTAGAAATCACATTAAACGTATCCAGCCAAGTAAAATCGTATAAAATAAATATATATATAACAATATATATAACAATATATATAACAATATATATAACAATATGTATATATATAACCAATATACAGGGTGAGTCATAATTATCGAAACAATAGGCTATCTCCTTAAATATTGACCCTAGTCACATATTTCGAGTTGTAATATTTCATTAAAAAAAAAAAAAAAAAAAAAAAAAAAAAATAGAAAAGATATATTACAATTCATGGTGGGAAGTCTGTTTGAGACAATCCAAAAAATAATTTTTACGCGGCCCCCGTAGGATAAAATTTCTAAATAGGAGTTTTTTCCTTATCCATTCCTGAATTAAACAAACAAAAAAAATCATCTCCATATCTACAAATCCTTTGATAGGTATATCAAAATCCAAAATTCTCAAAAATTCGTGACTTACACCACTTTTCTCTGCCTTTGAATAGCGAGTTCTTGCAAAACGCCTTGCTGACTTCCAACACGCCTTGTCCAATTAGGCCTTGTTGCAAGGTTACAACGCAAAACAAGGTTTTTCACAAATTGTATTTTAATAAAAATCGATTTAAGATAGCGCTTCTGCTTAGGATTTAAAAAATATTTTACTCTAAACCTGTTTTGAAAATATGCTGATGGCATCTGCTCTCTAGAAGTCTACTAGGATCGAAAGATCTAGGTCCGGTCCCTAAACGACTCAAACTGAAAAAAGTTGGGCATTGCAAGAGAAAATATAACCAGGTACGTCTTAGAAATTTTTTTTAAATCATAGCCCGGCTCAGTCTTGGATTTCTACATAGTTTTTTACTTCGATACAATTGTGTAATAAAAATTGTTTCGTAAGGAAGAGTTCTGATGAAAAATACTTATAGCTTTTCGCTTTTCACATTTATACTTTTTAGTAATAAAGAAGCGTCAAAGGCTGCGCTATATTTATTTTATTAATGTATCTATATTTATAAATAAATGTTTCACAAATTGTTTCGGCAAATTTAAAATTTCCATGGTTAATTTTTTTCAAGGAAAAAAAACTGGGGAGAACCTAATAATTTCTTCTGATTTGTATTGAAAAATGCAATGCATGTATCAGCAAAATTTCGTCGAAAATATTATATAATATGAAGTAAGAAATTTTAGTTATGGGGTCCTCAGAAAAATAAATATCCTAACTGACTAACCATCAATAGCACTACTATTAATTGCGCTTGTCCTGCTAAATACTTGGTGGTCTTTTTTGACTCAAGACACTTGCAAAAAATATTTCCTTTCCATCAGGGGGAAAGTCGCTGAGATGCATCAAGCACTCAACCTCTTTTTAATCATTCTACTCTTGAAATTTACAATAAATATCTGCTATATAACTCCTGATTTTTAGATATAATGATCAATGCCTGCTCCATATGAAGATTTACTTGTAACACTAAAATGACCAACCTCAGCAAAATACTTAACAAGCATCGCCGCATTGATCGCAATGTTTCCCGTTACTTACGTGACACCACCATTTGTAGAGACCTTAATGCTCCCACGTTTCGAAAAAGAGTAAAATATACTAATCTCTATAACTTCCCTAACGAAATATTGTTACTTAGTAACTAATAAATGAATAAATAAACAAATAAAATAATGTACGAGTCTGAAAAAGAAAAAAAACTCTTTTTTTTTTTTACACTGTGTCATAACATCTGACACATATCTTGCTTGCCCGGACTTTGTCCGACAATTCTTTCTTAACTGTGCTTAATTTTCTTTTAATATTTTTAACTTCAGTTTTTTTACTAATTTAATTAATTTATTCATAATTTTTTTTTTAATTTAAACTTAATACCACCTTTTTCTAAGCTATTTTTATTTTTTATATTTGATTATTTTATTAATTTTTTAAGATTTTTTTTAGTACCGTAATTTTTATAATACACCTAGACTTTTCTTCCCAACGGTTCTTTAATTGAAAAATATTTATCAACAGACTGGGCGAAGTTGATATCGATTTGGAAGCTCCTCAAAGTGATTACACTGTTAAGCACGGTTAAGTTATAGTTTGCATGTATCTATAAAAAAAAAATCGAATCAAGCAACCTTGCGACTTTGGA
Source organism: Maratus speculifer (assembly GCA_964019185.1). Lineage (NCBI taxonomy): Eukaryota > Metazoa > Arthropoda > Arachnida > Araneae > Salticidae > Maratus > Maratus speculifer. The sequence continues at coordinate 238,073,174 of OZ025295.1, read as the reverse complement.
TCAGTGTGATAAGTTCAAATACTCAAAAAAATGTCCATTTTATGACATAGCTAAAGTGAAGGAAAGGCTATATGCAATTCCTGACAACTTTAAGGACCGTTTCCTTTGAAAACTACCCGACAATTATGATAAAATTTAGATTCCTTATTCACTGGATTATGGTCAAACATTATTCAAAACTGTTTTTTTTTTCTGGACAAAAACAGATTATTTAATGTTTGCAAGAAATGGATGCAATAATTAGTATTTCTTATAAGCAGAAAACGCTACAATATATATTTTCTTTAATCTTAAAGCTCTGCGTACTAGACAACTGATCGACATTTCTTCTGACTTTTAGTTAGACACAGGTAAATTGATTTGTCCTCTCTGTCCGATACGAACACAAACTACCAAATTTAGCAATTTACAACGTATTGTACTAATATCATAAAGTAAAACTTTGTTCTTAAATATTGCTGATGTTATTTTGACGGTGGAAGCACGTGAACTTCTCTATTACTGATATTTTTATAGCTTCTAGATACAATGCAATTTCGATTTTACACAAAAAATATTTCAAATGGAATTTGCTTATCACTTTACTCATTTTGTGTTGTTTTAGAAATAATTTTCAAATAATATTTTTTTAAATTATATTGCTGGCAGTCCAATAATGAAAAAGTAGCCCATATTCACTTACGTAATACTATCTAAATGTTTCAGATATTTACAGGCTAAGTTTTCGTAACGAAATTAATTAAATAAGGAATATTATATAAGTAAAATGTAAATATTACTATACATGCAATTAAACTGCGAAATGAAATTAGCAGAATTAAAAAAGCTGCTGTAACTAGCAGATTATCCGGCGATTTTTTCTACTACAGATTCTTTAATATTAATAAAAGCTAGATTTCCACATCTGTACTTTTATTATGGCATAATTAGATTTTGACTCCTAATTTCTACACTTCCTTGATATCTTATACATGTGCGAGCTGCAGCAAAATTGGGTCTTTAAATAAAACGCAAAAAATTTACCACTGAATCTTACAAATTTATCTTTATGCCGTATATGTTAGGTATATAGCTGAACCAACTATAAACAAAAAATTCAACTAACAAAAAAAACCTATATGATTTGTGAAATCTACTTATATGTGTTATATTCGTATTATGTTTACAAATACAAATATATATTATACACAAAACTACTACAGAGTTCCCAATTTCAAGAATTCATTTAAAAGTTACCAAAAAAAGTTAAACTCACGTCACATCCAAAGACAATTTAAAAAAATACGCTCCTGTTACTTACAAAAATCTTAAATTCTTAATTTCAGTAAAAAAGTTTCTTAATTCTCATGAAGAAAAAAACAGCAGAATTCAATAAGTTACTTTGAAAGCTGTAATTGAAGTAAAATCTCACCAATCCCTCATTAACTTTGGGTAGTAAAAAAAAAAGTATATATACAAAAAACTTCTCAGCGGAGAAAAGAAAATTAGCTTCTTTTTAAAAAGCTTTGGGGAAAAAACTCAATAATCTCTAGCTACGTTCAGACAGGCAAATCACCGGACCGTTCTGTAAGAAGACAGTGGAGAAGTTAAGAGCGGACTAAGTTAAAAGAAATTAAGAGGCAGCATTAATTAGAGTGATCCCTCACGCGTGAATCGTCTGACATACGAGATCATGACCCTGACACTCAGAGCCTCTCCAAAAACATTAACTTAATTACTACCTTGTGGTGGTCTTTCCCCGTTCGACACCTCATGTTGCTAACCTAGTACGCCCACCTATGTTCGCCTGTCTCAATCTTGTACGACTCATTTCACTTCTATGTGTATACTTTCTTTTATCTAGTCTTTGTAAAAAAAAAGATATGGTGCAAGATTACCTTTTGTCCCAGGGAAACAGAATATAAGAAAGAATTTCTGGACAATACGTCGCAGAAAGTTATATGATGTTGAAGCCTTATGTAGCCAGTTAATGAAACTAAATTAGTCCGCTGACCTTCGTGTCTTTTCTGATGGGGAACACTTACCTTTTAAATGAAACTTGTATTAAATTTTTGGTAGTCAATGATAGGTATAGTGAAAAGATCTTGTTAAGATTTTTTTTTTTTTTTGTTTGTTAAAGATGCTATCTGTTTTTTTTTTTAATCTTTTGATACATAAAGTAGATTCTGGTTAACTTTATAGATAATATTTTAAAAGAAATTTAATTGTACTTAAAAATATCTTTTTTATTCGTTTTAATCTACTGATATATAGATTAGATTTTAGATTTTACGGATGATTTTTTTTAAGAAATTCAGTTGTATTATAAAAATATATTGAAGTTGTATGTTAAAGATACTGTCTGTTATTTTTATTCTTTTTATTCTATCGATATATAGGTTAGATTCCGTAATTTATCGATGATTTTAATTTAAGAAATTTAATTGTATTATAAAAGTATAGTCAAGACGTATGTTAAAGATGCTATCTGTTCTTTTTTTTTTTAAATCTACTGATATACAGATTAGATTCTGGATTTTATTGATGAATATTTTAAGAAATTTAATCTATCATGCGAGATTATGACCCTGACACTCAGAGACTCTGCAAAAGCCTATCTTAATTATTATCTTGTGGTGGTCTTTCTCCGTTCGACACCTCATGTTGCTAATCTAGTAAGCCCACCTATGTTAGCCTGTCTCAATCTTGTTCGACTCATTTCACTTCTATGTGTATACTTTCTTTTATCTAGACTTTGTAAAAAAAAAAAAAAAAAAAAAAAAAAAAAAAGATTTGGTGCAAGATTACCTTTTGTCCCAGGGAAACAGAATATTAGAAAGAATTTCTAGACAATACATGGCAGATATTTATATGATGTTGAAGCCTTATGTGGCTAGTTAATGAAATGAAATTAGTCCAGTGACCTTCGTATCTTTTCTGATGGGGAACACTTATCTTTTAAATGAAACTTGTATTAAGTTAGGGATGTTCAATGATAGGTTTAGTGAAAAGATTTTGTTAATTTTTTATCTTGTTAAAGATGTTATTAAAAATCTCTTTTTTATCCTTTTAAATCTTCTGATATATAGATCCTGGTTAACTTTATAGATAATATTTCAAAAGGAATTTAATTGTATTTTAAAAGAATACTTAAGACGTATGTTAAAGATGCTGTTTTTTTTATTCTTTTTAATCTACTGTTATATGAATTAGATTCTGGGTTTTATTGGTGAATTTTTTTAAGAGATTTAATCTGACATACAAGATCATAACCTACTCAGAGCCTCTGCAAGAACATTAAATTAATTACTACCTTGTGGTGGTCTTTCCCCGTTCGACACCTCATGTTGCTAACCTAGTACGCCCACATATGTTTGCCTGTCTCACTTTTGTTCTAATCATTTCACTTCTATGTGTACACTTTCTTTTATCTAAACTTTATAAAATATACATATATATATACATGTATGGTGCAATTAGTATACAGATAGAGCTTGGTGCAAAGCAATGGAATACGAAAAACTAGCAACGTTGAAAATCACCAAATATTGTATGTAGATAGCAGACCGGTTTCGGCAGCATTTAGCGTATCGTCGTCAGTGCTAGCGGAGGTAGAATTTCTACCTGCGCTAGCACTGATGACGGTATGCTAAATGTTACCGAAACCGGTCTGCTATCTATATACAATATTTGGTGCTTTTCAAACTTGCTAGTTTCTTGTATTCCAGATATGGTGCAAGATTACTTTTTGTTCCAGGGAAACAGAATGTAAAAAATAATTTCTGGACAATACGTCACAGAAAGTTATATGATGTTGAATTCTTATATAGCCAGTTAATGAAACTAAATTAGTCCGCTAACCTTCCTGTCTTTTTGATGGGGAATACTTATCTTTTAAATGAAACTTGTAGCAAGTTTTTGATAATCATTGATAGGTATAGGAAAAGATCTTGATAAAGATTTTTTTCTTGTTAAGGATCTTATCTGTTGTTTTTTTCTAATCTTTTGAGATACAGAGTAAATTCTGGTTAATTTTATTTCTGATTTTTTTTTTAAAGAAATTAATATAAAAAATTTTTGTATTAATAAAATATAATCAAGACGTTTTAAAAAATTTACCTGCATAAAAAAAAAGATACTTGGGTCTACCAAGACTTTATACGAAATTTGGTTATTTGTTACATCAATTAGCGAATTCAAAACTTAGATGGATGTACATTAAAATAGTACATTAAAAAGATGGTATGTACATTAAAATAGTACATAAATTATGTAAAAAGATAGAATCTCATTTCCTTATAAACCATTAAATATAAAAAAATGAAAAGGTAGGTGGAATAATGTAAGATTGAGTTAATAATTGACAAGCAAATAATATACTGCCTAAAATTCACATTAAAAGAAAAAAAAATATACTAAAGCTTACTTTCAACATTTAAATTTATGATATTTATTTATTAAAAAGTTAATATAATTTTTATGCATAATTTTGTTTTTCCAAACCAACTTTACTTGAAAAGCTCTAAATAATTCATGGCTTTTTCATTATTAAATTTTATAGACTGAAAAGTATAAATGAATCAGTTACATTTTTTATATGAAATGTAAATTCGTACACTATTTTGCGAAATATAAAATGTTTTCTTAGATATGTACCTTTAACAATTTCTCTTATTATTAAGTTTTTAGTGAGTAGATAATGACAGACTTCATATTTTCTCTCTATATCTTTCTGCATAACGTTTGAGATTTAGTGTATTATTTTAATTTATGCTTAATATGCATATATTCACAGTCCGAATCATTGAAGATATTTAGATATGTATATTAATTTGTAAGACAGATAAAGATAAACTTTTGTATTAATAATGTAGTATAGGAAATCAATTATTCAGATTTCGGTAACTCAAAGATGGAGTTTTTAGACAGTGAGGTGACTGCACAGACAATTGCCTGATTGAGTTCAGAGATAAAAATCCAGAATTAGTTAAAACTCGATTCTCATATTAAAATGCAATCGGTCTACCAAATCATATCTTGGTGAGAAATAACCGAAAGCCCGATTTTAGCGGTTGATTCGTAGATTTTTACCATTGTGTTTTCTTGCACTCAACAGTTTGAAAACATGGAAGAATGGAGCAGGAAAACACAATTATTGTCCAGTATTTTACAAAATTTCAACATTGAGTCTAATCAGCAAAAATGGGAAACCACTTTATTTTCAACAGAGACACTGGACTTAACAAAAACCTACACTAATTATGCATATTATAATATTTTATTAGAATATGCAATAATATATGACTGCATTAATATGATACTGCATTAATATATGATATAATATTTGACTGCATTGCATAGTCAGCTTTTTTGTTGTGAATTTTTCATATAGTGTGACCATCTCTTGTATTCCATTGTCGAAGAAAGTTGCCGCCATTTCGTTCAGTCATTTCTTCGCAACGTCTTTTGATGTTTTTTCAAACTGTACACATTGACGTTCTAACAACTCTGGAGTAGCTTCTTGCAATTCAGAATTTTGTAAACCTATTCTTTCCAGAATTTTTGCCTTCACTTTACTCAGCAAAGATGGGCCCTCACTTCTTTCCTCAACATATATATAAATTTTAGTAACAACCATCACTCTTTTTTTTTTTTTCATTTTAGCATTCCCATGATAAATTTCAGTAAGTCTCTATAAATTTCCACAGAAAAAAAAAGTGCCAACCAAACATTTTGTTACGTGCCGCACATTTAAAGTGGACAGAATTTTCACTTTTAATGTCCGTTTTAAATTAAAACAGCAAAGGAAAACAGTGTCACAAAACAATACAATTCACGCAACTGTTCCACAAGACATCCAATATCCAGCTGAAGATGGCATTATTTCAATGTAGTGACATAGCTGTAGACAGGTCTCGTACTATGAAATTTTCTGTGAAAAAACCTATATAAATAAAACAAAAATAAATAAAACATATGAATCATTTGCAGATTTCTGGAGAAAATTTATTTAAGCGCAACGATAAATATAACTGAAAGAAAGCAAGAGGCGAACATTATGGAAAAAACTAGTCCGATGTGGCAATCCAAAATTTGCTTCAAAACTCGCTATCACAGTGCCAATATTAAATGACAATTTATGTCCCATTATCGAGATTCTAATGATAAGAAGTTCTGTGCATTAATACTTGGGATATGACTATTATTAAAATTATGTAATTCATACAAAATGCAAAATAGCAGCGCCACATATTGGGAGATTTACACCGAAACCTATTCTGCAAATACTTATCTCAACATCTAAACCAATCTGAACTTTGATGAAAATCCATGCTTTAGTTCTTGAGATAGAGCTATTGCGGGAACCGTGAAAAGGACAGCTCAGAAGTGCGATCCGTTGGGCGATTTAAACCAAAATATAAACAACACGAAATCATATTAAGAACAAACTAAGAATGAAACTTGGTGAAAATTCGTGAATTAGTTCTTGAAATACAGTTATTGTGGAAAAAACAAAAAATGCAGCATAGCAGCGCCATCTGTTGAGCGATTAGAAGCAAAATGTATCAAAAATCAATTCATGTCAAAGAATAACTAATTCTGAAGTTTGATAAAAAAAAAAAAATCCGTACATTAATTCTGGAAATTGAGCTATTGCGGAAGTCGTGAAAAATGCCGTATAGAAGAGCACCCTGTTGAGTGATTTGCACCAAAACTAATCAACACCAATTTACATCAGGAACTAACTGAATGTAAACTTTTATTAAATTCTGTGGATTAGTTTTTTGAGATAGAGCGCCCACAAATTTGTGTCACATACAGACAGACAGAGTTACAGAGTCAGAGACTCGCTGATTGAAATCGACTTTTTTTATTAAAAATTTAGGCACTACTAGGTTATCCCGTCGACCAAAAAAATTATCGCCAAACTATAAGATTAAATGTCAATAATGGATGATCGTGAATGTCACATTCAATTACATTAAATGAGATTTACGTGTTTAAAATGTCATTAAGTGATTTTTATTTCGACTTTTTATTTGTATTTTTATTAATATTCTACTAATTATTTGTTTTTTCGTTATTTAAAATAAAAGTTATGTCAATATGTATAATTTGGCTATTAGTTTGGCCATTTGTATAATTTGGCGAAATTGGTCGACGGGATAACAGAGTAGTACCAAAATTTATCATAATATGAAGTTCATCAGAATTTTAGAATATCGTTGCATAACAACATGATCAATTTAACGCATCTAATTTCAGAAACTTCCTATGTATTTTTTACTTTTATAAATATTTATGTTATTTGAAAACTTTCAATTGCTGTTTGCATAAAGTTAATTACTAAGCAAAATGTGGTAAAAAAACAGTGATTTGCAGAGCTGGCGTTGAAGCTCCTTATCTGCGGGTCACTAGTTTATCAATCACCTGGGAATAATGCTTACTAATTAATGCCATACAGGAGTAATGTTTCTTGATGTGAATGCATAATAAAAGATTTAACAACATTTTTTTTTCAAATTGTAACAGCCATTTATGGAACATTTAAAATGCTTGCACAAATTGAATAAGAAGTTATTTTTTAGTTCATGCCATTTTTCTTAAATCTAAAATTGTCAGAAGATGTCACAATTTAAAAAGACTAATGATAATTCAACCTAATTTATATCTTTCCAAGAAATGATCCGATTAAATATATATATATATATATATATGGGAAATCTCCTCCACTATTAGATCTGCATATTATTTTCTAAGCATCGCAACTCTGATGAACAGGCTCTCAGTGAGGCAGACGATTTTGAAGAAACTATTAATTCCTAAGAAGCCAGACGATTTAAGCGGTAGAAAAAAGAACTGAACGGAAGAAAGGAGAATGGAATGTTTTTAGATTTAAGTTGGTGTAAAAAGAACGTAAGATGAAGACGAGTTCCCGTATAAGATGTAATTGATTAATTAGAGTTATGATTGTTTGCTTTGTAAATAGTCTTATGTAAATATCTTTTTTGTAAATATTAACGTTTAATATAAGTCATTTAAAAGTTTAAAAACGGTGTCAGAATTTAATTTACCTCCGAGTTTATTTACTTATGTGTTCAAAAGAACTTTTTAAAGAAGAATCTCCATAAATAATGGTCTCAGTAAGTGAGATACAGACGCACGCCCACAGAGATGGAAATATATATTTTTTAATATCTTGGAAGCCGATATTTTTTAGAACTGTGATGGAATGTCAAGCCTACAAAGCTATTTCAGAAGAGGTATAAATTTGCGATGAAAGTGAAATCAAAGTGTGTGAAGCTGAGCATCTGATTATGAAGTGAGTTTATTATTTCATTTTTCTTTTCAATAATGGAAAAATTAGTTGATTTAAAGGAATTAGAGTTTTCTTTGAAAACTGAAAAATCAGCTAGTATTAAGACATTGCACAAATTAATTTTTGGAGAAATCGGTGACAGAAATAATCGACGTAGAATTCGGAATTTTACTGGGTTTACGTTTGAAGTAGATTCCGATGAATATCAAACTAAATTCAAAGAAATTAAAGATAATTTTTCTGTTAACGACTTAATTACCATTTGCAATGTTTTGTGTATAAATAATTCGGGAACTTTTGATGAAATTGCTGCCAGAATAATTTCTAGTTTATGTGATTTTAATATTTTAAAAATTAATATGATAGCCGATGTAGGTACTCTTAGTGATGACGAAAGTGTCGATGAATTTAATGATGATTTACAAGATAAAACTAAAAATATTTCAACTGTTTTTGAGAATAATATGAGAAATGATTCTGGTAGTTCTAATTGTGAAAGTAATGAAAATCAGAAAATTCTGATTCCTGATTATGTTATTAAACCAAGCATTTCTATTAATGATATTGAAAGTATGATTACAATGTTTGAAGGTACTCAAGTACAAAATATTAATAAATGGATTGCCGATTTTGAAGATATTGTTTCATTATTTAACGTTAGTGGTTTGCACAAATTGATTTTGGCTAAACGCCGTATGACAGGCAAAGCAAAATTATTTCTTGAAAGTGAAACAAATATTAATTCGTGGTCTAAATTAAAAGCCCTACTCATATCTGAATTTGGTCAAACGTGCAATTCAGCTGAATTACACGAATTGCTGTCCAAAAGAAAAATTAGACCACATGAATCGTTAGATGAATATTTTTTAAATATGAAACAACTATGCTCAAAAGGCAATATTGAAGATTCTGCCCTTATTCAGTATGTAATAAATGGAATTAATGACCCCATTTCTAAAAAATCTTTTTTGTATGGTTGTCCCAATATTGCTGAATTTAAACAAAAATTAAAGATTTATGAAAAAATAAGATCGGAGTATGAAAATGCAAAATTTCATAAATATGAAGGAGCTAAGCCTAAAATTAAATCCGAAGTTGAAGTTAAGAACAAATTTAAGCCTGTAAAGCCAAATATGCGTTGTTTTAATTGTGGCGGGAATAATCATAAGAGTATTAACTGTGTAAATAAAGATAAAGGGCCGCTTTGTTTTGCTTGTAACGCCTATGGTCATAAATCATTTCAATGTAATAAATCTAAAGATACAAGTGTTAAAAATGCTCAGTCACAAGTAAACATTATTACATCCCAAGATTTAATTCTGAAAGAGATAAAGCTTTATTCTTTGCGTTTAATCTCTTTAATAGATACTGGTAGCCAAAAGACTTTGTTAAAGAAAAGTATTTATGATAATTTGAAGAACTTTGTAGAATTAAAACCTACGAGTATCTCTTTGACCGGTCTAGGAAAAGCCTCAATTAAACCAGAAGGTTGTTTCAATTCAGAAATCGAAGTAGATGGTTCAAAATTTAAAGTTACTATTTTTGTCGTTAAGGACAGTTGCATTAATTTCGATTTAATTATTGGCACTGATGTTATTCATCAAGGTACATTAACTATTTCTGAGAATAAAGTGAAACTGTTTAAAGCTGAAGTTCAGTCTAATGACTTTTTAGTTAATATTGTAAATGTTTTGGATGAGCCTAAAATTGATTTAACTCACATTGCTGACAAAAAATTACGTTCAGAGTTATACTCTTTAATTAAAAATTATGTACCAATTAAAACTAAAACAGTAGATGTTAAAGTGAAAATTAATTTAACTGACGAAATCCCAGTTTGTTCTTCTCCTCGAAGATTACCGCCATGCGAGAAAAAAATAGTCGAAAACCAAATTGAGGAGTGGCTAGCTCAGGGAATAATTCGAGAAAGTTCTTCTAATTTTTCTTCGCCGGTTGTTTTAGTCAAGAAAAAAAATAACACAATGAGACTTTGTGTTGATTACAGATGTCTTAACAAAAAGACAGTACGCGAGCATTTCCCCTTGCCAGTTATTGATGATGTAATAGACCAATTACATTCTGCCGAAGTATTTACCACCATAGATTTGGAAAACGGTTTCTTTCATGTAGATGTTGAAGAAGACTCGCGGAAATACACCTCGTTTGTTACTCATGAAGGACAATACGAATTTTTGAAATGTCCATTCGGGTTGACCAATAGCCCTAGTGTTTTTCAAAAGTATATTTATAATGTATTTCGAAACCTATTAAAAGATCACATTGTTGTCATTTATATGGATGATTTAATAATACCTGCTAAAAACGAAGCTGAAGGTCTAGAAAAATTAAAACTTGTACTCGAAACTGCATCGGAATATGGATTAGAATTAAATCTTAAAAAATGCAATTTTTTGAAGCGTGAAATTGATTTCTTGGGGTATAGAATCATAAATGGTAAATTGTATCCCTCTCCACTGAAGACTAAAGCAGTAATAAATTTTCCCGAACCAAAGTGTACCAAAGATGTTCAAAGTTATTTAGGATTGACAGGATACTTTCGAAAATTTATAAGAAATTATTCGGTTATAGCTACACCGTTAAGTGACCTGCTAAGAAAAGATTCAAAATTTAAATTCGATATAGAAGAACAAAGAGCTTTTAATGAACTCAAACGTATTTTGTCGTCAGAACCAGTACTTTTAATTTACAATCCCAAAAGTGCGACCGAAATCCATTGTGATGCCAGTATTGATGGCTATGGAGCTGTTTTAATGCAACAATCTCCAGTAGATAATCAATTTCATCCAGTTTATTTCGCAAGTAAAAAAACCACCGAAGCTGAACGGAGGTACACTAGTTACGAATTAGAAGTTTTAGTTGTAATTGAAGCCCTGAAAAAGTTTAGAGTATATGTGCTAGGTATCCCATTTAAAATTGTAACCGATTGTAATGCATTTAAAATGACTATGGATAAAAAAGAAATGAGTACAAAAATAGCTAGATGGGCAATAATGTTATCCGATTTTGATTATGTTATTGAACATAGACAGGGTAGCAGTATGAGACATGTCGATGCATTAAGTAGGTATCCTATTTGCATGGTAATCCAAGATAGCTTAACTTTAAAAATTATCCAAGCTCAAGAAACCGATGACCATATTAAAACAATAAAAGAAATCCTAAAGGTGAAATCTTATGATGATTATCTAGTTAAAAATGATGTTCTTTATAAATGTGTTAATGTTAATGATTTATTAGTTGTACCGGAAGACATGCAAATGAATATAATCAAGGCCGCTCACGAAAAAGGTCATTACGCAGTTGCAAGAACAGAGAAAAGTGTAGAAAATGATTTTTACATCCCTAAAGTTAAACAAAAAATTGAGAAATGTATAGCAAATTGTGTTCCCTTTATTTTAGTTAATAGAAAATGTGGTAAACAAGAAGGCTTACTTCACCCAATAGAAAAAGAAGAATCTCCATTACATACGTACCATGTTGATCACTTAGGTCCATTAGAAAGCACTAATAAAAATTACAAACATATCCTTTCGGTCATTGACGCATTCACAAAATTTGTTTGGTTGTATCCCACAAAATCTACCGATGCTGCCGAAGTAATTTCTAAATTAGAAATCCAAAAATCTATCTTTGGAAATCCAGTTCGAATTATATCAGATAAAGGTCCTGCATTTACCTCTAAAGCTTTTGAAGATTATTGCATCAATGAAAATATTAAACATATCCCGATTACCACTGGATTACCCAGGTCTAACGGCCAAGTTGAGCGTCTAAATTCTGTCATAATATCTGTTCTGTCTAAATTGTCTGTCGATAATCCTAAAAAATGGTATACACATGTAAGCAACGTCCAACAGGTGATAAATTCGACTTTTCAGAGAAGTATAAGCACAACTCCTTTAGAATTGATGTTTGGTACTAAAATGAAACTAAAAAATAACATTGAAATTACTAGTCTTCTGAATGCTGAAATACAATCTGATTTTACAAATAATCGCGAAGATATGAGAAAAAATGCTAAAAAACAGATTTTAAAAGTCCAAGAAGAGAACCGTAAAACTTACAACCTCAGACGAAAGAAAGCTAACAAATTTAAGATTAATGATGTGGTTGCTATAAAACGCACACAACAAGGTCCAGGTTTGAAGTTAAAACCAAAATATTTAGGTCCGTACAAAGTCATAAAAGTAAAAAATAATGACACCTACGATGTAAAGAAACTTGGATTCAACGAAGGACCCATGGTCACCAGTACATGTGCAGAGTACATGAAGCCGTGGACGGACGAAGCTTGAAAAAAAAAAAAGAATTTCACCGATTGTGACACTATACCAACTATGACAAACCTCTGGACTGACAACTAATAGAATTTTAACTTTATTCTCGAAAAGACGTAAGGTAAAGGAAGATGAAAAGATGTATGAAAGAAGACGAAAAGACGTAAGATAAAAGAAGACGGAAGACGTAAGAAAGAAAAGACGTAAGGTAATAGAAGATGAAAAGACGTATGAAAGAAGAAGACGAAAAGACGTAAGATAAAAGAAGACGGAAGACGTAAGAAAGAAAAGACGAAAAGACGTAAGGTAATAGAAGATGAAAAGACGTATGAAAGAAGAAGACGAAAAGACGTAAGATAAAAGAAGATGAAAGGACGTAAGAAAGAGAAGACGAAAAGACGCGAAAAAAAAATATGAATTTTTTTCAAGAAATAATCTAAGCTTTGATAAACAATTTGAATGATGACTTCTTTTTTTCAATTTACCCAGCTAAAAATAGTTTACACTTTGTTTGCAAAAAAGTTTAGATTGTACACAATTTGTGCACAAAAAGTGACTATTTTTGAATACTCCGAAAAGTATGTACTTTTTGTGAAAAATATTTTCATGTTTTATACATACAAAAAAGTGAACATTATAAGTTATCAAAAACAGTGCACTTCTTTTGCATAAAATAAATAAATATTCCATGTGTGCAAAAATTATGCAATTTTTTTTTTTTTTTTTTTTTTTTTTTTTTTTTTTTTTTTTTTGAAAAAAAAAAAATTAAAGATTCCAATTTTGCAAATATTATGTACTATTTTTTTATAGATGTAAAAATTAGATTTTTTCATTACAGGGATTATTATTTTCATGCCTGGTGTCTTTTCTAAATTTGTGAAAATTTTCAAAAGTAAACTAATGTTGTATTTAACTTGCATTTAATCGGAAGGAATAAATTGGATTATGTCTTAATAAGCCAAAATAAAATGAGTTAATTAAATTTCAAAATCGTGAGCTTGTGGTCCCTTTCTCAATAAAAGAAAATTCTCAGTTCGATTTTAATTTTAAGGTAAACAAATTAAATACATTTTAGTATGCTTATCTAATTTGAAGAAAAACAAATTTAACTATTTAAATTTCAAAATCCAGAAATACGGGTAATGAATCTCCACCCCCCCCTCGCTTCATTACCGGAAACTTCCTTGAGATTATCTTATATTTTAAGTTGCTTAAAAATAATAAATTCTACTATCTTTTAACACATTCGCTGCCGCTTACTTGAAGATGTGATGATAGTTAATGCCGCACTGTAGAAGTGGGTTTTTCCCAGAAGCCGATTTATTTTTTATAACAAATAATCAGTGAAAGATTTTCCCGTACCAGCGCGTGACTGGCTATTTGACACCACCTCACATCACGCGCTGGCGCGTGAGTGGCCCCTTAACGTTGGCGCCACATCACGCGCTGGCGCGTGATCGGCAGCAAATGTGTTAAAAATAAGGAAAATAGAAATTTTGATTAATTATAAATTTTTAAACTTAGGGGAGGGGTAATGTTTTTAGTAAAACCCTCTAACTTTACGGAAATATTTAATTTCTCTTTTATTTTAAATTTCTCGAAAAGACATAATTTTACTATGTTTTTCAAAATCATTCAAAAATAAAATTCAATTGTATTTTAGACTAAATAATATTTAAATCAAACTTAAGGGAGAGGCAATGACTCTCATATGACTTCTTCCCATAAAAATCGTTTAATTTTAAATTACTTGAAATAAACATATTTTATTGGGCATTTCAAAACGAAAAAAAAAAAAAAAGTTAATTAAATTTCAAAATCCTGTTAAGGGCAAAATGTGCCTACTTCTAGAAAGAATTAATTTTGCTGTGTTTTTCAAAATCGTAGAAAAACAAAACTTAGTTAAATTTCAAAATCGAGAGAGGGGCAAAAGCCGTTCTATGCCCTTCCCCCATTGCAAAATTTATATATTTTTTTTTTAAGTTACTCGAAAATAATAAATTTGACTACGAATTTCAAAAAAAGTGAAAAATAAATTTTAATTAATCAAATTTTAAAAAGAAGGGGGGGGCAATTGCTCTCACATGCTTTCATCCCCCTATCAGAAAATGTGTTACTTCGTTTTTTATTTTAAATTTCTCGAAAAGAATAAATTTTATGAAGTTTTTCAAAAAAAAAAAAAAAATTAAATAATTAAGTTTTAAAATCGAGGGAAGTGAAGTGGACCCCCCCCCCCCCCCCCCACACACACACATGCTCACAACACGCGCGCAAACACTCCACTTTTTCAACGAGCTTACAATTTGCCCTTTTCCCTTATCAGTTATAGCTTCCAATTATTATGAAAATCACTTGCGCTTTCAAAAATCAGACGAATCCTTTTTAATAATTATTAATTTATTTATTTTTCTCTCATGTACCGCTGTAGCGATCTTTCCGACTCTAGGAATCAGAAGGATTAATACTTCTCAACACAGAGACTTGGAGCTGGTGTGTTTACATGTGACGTCACTCGACCGCGAAGCGAGAGAATCGAATGGATACTACCGCGTGTTCCGTCGTTTTTTATTTTTATTATTTCTAATTTAAATTATAATGTTTATACCAAAGTTATTTTTTTACAAGTATCTCTGTGAAAATTTCAGATGACTCAGTCATTTGTAAGCACATGCAAACCCTGTGGAATCAATCGGGATCGAAAAAAAATTTCGCCTTTTGCTCCAAGTTTATGAATTTGCAGGGACTTGAAAATCTTTCCGAATTAGCTAGCTCTACAAATATAGCGTTATAGTTTTATGGGAGGAGGGGGAGCTCTGACGAATGATATCAATGCATGGTTATTGTTTGTAATAACAACCACACATTATTAATTTAATTGTTCATGTTAATTTATTCATTGATATTGATTTAATCACTGATATTAATTTAATTTGCTGATTATTTGACATTTACTAGATGCTTAGATTGCTTTTCAAAACTAATGGAAATTCTTATGAAAAATAAAAATTAATTCCCCCTTAAATTATAAGTGTTTTGTGAGGTGAAAAAAGACATGAGATGGGCATTACAATTTTATTTTCTTTTTTGCAGATTCTTTTTCATTAAACCTTTATTTTGCTTCATGTCATGTTTAGTTTTTATTACTTACTATTTGAAAAATTTAGGTTGTTAATAAACATTTAAAAAATAAGACAATACACCACAGGTAAGTGACTGTTTGATTAATTAATGCTTCAATTGTAAAAATATTTTACCTACAGATTATTTTCCGAAGAAACGTGGATTTCTGCTTTTTCGACGATGAATTTCATTATCTCTGGGATTGATGGGAGTATGCATTAAAATTTGTTGTCATTTTTATATGGGGGGAGGTAACAGATGAAATACAACAAAAATGCCAGTACAAACCTCACTGTGTTGGGTAAATTTCTTCAAAGGATTGCTGGAAAAGTGTAAATTTCTCCTAATGATCGGGGAAAAAAATTTAATTCATCAAAAATTACTAATAAAAAGTATCAATCTTTTCTTGTTTGACAACAAAAATAAGATTTTTACAAAATGAATCGATAAAATGTGCGATTTTTATGGAGCTGGTCAACAAAATTATCTGTTTTTACATAGCCGTTTAAGAAAATTCACAATTTTTCTGCACCAATCAACAAAATTCATGATTTTTACAAAGATAGTTGCCAAAATTCACAATTTTTTCTGCGTCTGATCAATAAAATTTCTGATTTTCATGAAACCGATTGACGAAAATCATGATTTTTACAAAGCAATCGACAGAATTCGTGATTTTTACAGAGCCAATCAATGGAATTTGCAATTGTTTTCACATGATTGGTAAAATTCACAATTTTTCTAAAGCTGATCACCAAAATTATCGATTTTTTCTTGTTTGACAACAAAAATAAAATTTTTACATAATGAATCGACAAAATGTGCGACTTTTATGAAGCTGATCAATGGAATTTATGATTTTTCAAGTCTGGTCAACAAAATTATTGATTTTTACATGACCGATCGAGAAAATTCACAATTTTTCTATGCCTGATCAAAAAAATTTATGATTTTTTTCGAAACCGATCTACGGAAATTAAAATTTTTAAAAGCAATTTACAAAATTCATGACTTTTACAAAGCCAATCGAAGAAATTTGCAATCTTTCTTCACATGATTGGTAAAATACACAATTTTTCCACAGCTAATTGATGAAGTAAACAAAAATTATGATTTTTAAGAAATGGGTTGACAAAATATGCGATTTTTATGAAGCCGATCAATGTGGTTTACGATTCTTCGAGTCTGGTCGACGAAATTATAAATTTTTAAGTAAACGATTGAGAAAATTCACAATTTTTCTTTATTTGATCAATAAAATTTGATTTTTACGAAGCTGATTGACAAAAATCGCAATTGTTTTTCACATGATCGGTAAAATTCACAATTTTTCCACAGCTAATCAACAAAATTATCGATTTTTTCTTGTTTGATAACAAAAATAAGATTTTTACAAAATAAATTGACAAAATGTGTGATTTTTATGAAGCTGATCGATGGAATTTACGATTTTTTGAGTCTGGTCAACAAAATTATTGATTTTTACATAGCCGATTAAGAAAATTCCCAATTTTTCTGCACCAATGAACAAAATTCGTGGTTCTTACAAAGACAGTTGCCAAAATTCACAATTTTTTCTGCATCTGATCAATAAAATTTCTGATTTTTATGAAACCGATTGACGAAAATCGCCATTTTTACAAAGCAATCCACAGAATTTGTGATTTTTACAGAGCCAATCGGCAGAATTTGCAATTGTTTTTCACATGATCAGTAAAATTCACAATTTTTCCACAGCTGATCAACAAAATTATCAATTTTTTCTTGTTTGACAACAAAAATAAGATTTTTACAAAATGAATCGACAAAATCTGCGATTTTTATGAAGCTGATCGATGGAATTTACGATTTTTCGAGTCTGGTCAACATAAATATTGATTTTTACGAAGCCGATTAAGAAAATTTGCAATTTTACTGCATAAATCAACAAAATTCATGATTTTTACAAAGACAGTTGCCAAAATTCACAATTTTTCTTCATCTGATCAATAAAATTTCTGATTTTTATGAAACCGATTGACGAAAATCGCCATTTTTACAAAGCAATCGACAGAATTCGTGATTTTTACAGAGCCAATCGGCAGAATTTGCAATTTTTTTTCCACATGATCAGTAAAATTCGCAATTTTTCCACAGCTGATCAACAAAATTATCGATTTTTTCTTGTTTGACAACAAAAATAAGATTTTTACAAAATGAATCGACAAAATGTGCGATCTTTCGAGTTTAGTCGACAAAACGGTTTCGAACAAAAATATCGCTTTTATAAAGCCAATTGAGAAAATTCGCAATTTTTCTGCACTTATCAACAAAATTTGTGATTTTTACAAAGACAGTTGCCAAAATTTAAAATTTTTCTGCATCTAATCAATAAAATTTATGATTTTTATGAAACCGATTGACGAAAATCGCAAGTTTTACAAAGCTATCGACATAATTCGTGACTTTTACAAAGCCAATCGATGAAATTTGCAATTTTTTTTCACACGATAGGTAAAATTCGCAACTTTTCCACAGCCGATCAACAAAATGATTGATTTTTTTTCTTGTTTAACAACAAAAATTAGATTTTTACGAATTGGATCGACAAAATACGTGATTTTTACGAAGCCAATCGATGAAATTTGATTTTTCGAGTCTGGTCGACAAAATTATCGATTTTTATAAAGGCAATCAAGAAAATTCGCAATTTTTACAAAGGCAATCAAGAAAATTCTCAAATTTTTTATACCTCTAAACCAATGCAACTGTGCAAAAAACCTATAAATTTTTCAAACGATCCTGGAAAAAAACTATTTTCTCCAAAAAAAGTGGGAGGTAACTCTTTCCATCATAGGATTTTGGAAAAAGCGCGACTTCGGTCAAAGGATTATGTAAAAAGTTGCGGCTTTTGTTAAAGGATTACGAAAATATTCTAATTTTCTAAGATAATCGTGAAAAATACTCTATTTTTTGTCGAAGATCGTGGTAAATACTCTACTTTTTGTGGAAAGATCCTGGAAAATACTCTAATTTTCTTGAAAAATCGAAGAAGTGTTCTAATTTTGTCAAAAAATTGAGGAAAATATGTAGAGTTTGTCGAAAGATCAAGAGAAATATGCGAATTTTGCCGAAAAATTTCAGAAAATATGTGAATTTTTCCGAAAGATCGCAGAAAATATCCAAATTTTTCCTCAAGATCACGAACAATACCCGAATTTTTCCGAAAGATCACAGAAAATATGTAAATTTTGCCGAAAAATATGAGTAATTTGTTGTAAGATTGAGGTAAATAGAAGTATTTTGTAGAAAGGAGCAGAAAATCTCTAATTTGACGAAAGAT
The DNA here is from genome assembly GCA_964019185.1 of Maratus speculifer. Lineage (NCBI taxonomy): Eukaryota > Metazoa > Arthropoda > Arachnida > Araneae > Salticidae > Maratus > Maratus speculifer. Next base: position 238,054,135 of record OZ025295.1, on the reverse strand, counting down.
CGGAGGAAAATCGCGAATTTTATCGAAAGATCGAAGAAAAATCACAATTTTGTTGAAAGATCACAGAAAATGAGAATTTTCTAGAAGGATCATAGAAAATACGAGAGTTTTTTCAAAAGATCACAGAAAAAAGTGTATTTTGACAAAAGGGAGCAGAAAATATGAAAATTTTGACGAAAGATCATGGAAAATACACGAGTTTTGACGAAGGATTGCAGTAAATATGCAAATTTTCTCAAAAGATTGTGGAAAATATCTGAATTTTGTCAAAAAAGGGTGAGAAAAACTACGAATATCTCTAAAGGATCATTGATAAATGCAAATGTCATTGAAAAAACAGTGGAAAAAAGTGCGATTTTTGTAAGAAGTTCGCAAAAAAGGCTAATTTTGTTAAAAAATTACAGAAAAGTTCTAATTTTGTCAAATGTCCTTGAAAGTTCAGCTTTTTTTTTCCTGAGGCTGTACAAAGTCTGATTTTTGTCAAAAGTAGCAAATTTTGGCAAAAGATTGCACAAAAATGCCAAATTTTGGCTAAAGATCGGGGGGGGGAGGGGGGGGACATCATCATAGGGTCGTGGGTAAAAATGCAAGCTACGTGTGTGTGTAGATGTTCACTCAGACCCAGTTAGTAGAAGGGGAATTCAAAATATTTTCAGTCTTGACAAAATTTCAAACTTGCACCCATGGTTCTTATCTTAAAAGTATGGGACCAAAGCATTTTCGATTAACCGGGGTTCCATAGGATTTTTTTTAATAACTGACTTTTTTAATAACTTATGGTGAAAAGCTTGATAGTTAGTACAGTGCTGTAATAAAAATGTTGTAACGTGTTACAGATTATGTCGTAGATGTGGAACAGGATTACACACAGTGAAGCTACTGAGATAAAAAATGTCACTTTGAGATATTGAAGTACAAGAAGATGCAACAACAAATGTGTTGTTATTTAAAAGATGGCGTGATAAATCAGCATTGATACCATGCAAAGTTGAAAATCAAAAGAAAATCGCAACATATTATGTAAAATAATGAAGTATTTTACATATATATATAATAAAGAGCTCAAAATTATGCAGTGGACCAAATAAGTAAGTTAACTCTGTTTTTTTAATAAAAAACATGTTTTTGTTTTTTTTTAACACTATTTCTACTAGTGTCCAAAAGCACCTTTCAAAGTTCTGATTTTTGCTTCTAATTTTTAAAGCTAATTAAAACAAATTTCAATGTATTAAAAATGATTTGGAATTGTTTTGGTGTAAAACTTATAAATAAAACAGTAATCATAAAACAAAATATGTTGAAAGGTGTCAATTGACATCGGTAAAAATAGTGTTGACAGTAAAATTTTTTACATTTAAAAAGGACTTGGAATTTTAAGATCTTTTGGTTAAGTCAATTTTTGGATCACCGGAGTACTACTGTAAATATATGCATATGGATCATTCTTAAAAAAAGGTCCCTTTGGGGATTTTTTTTTCATTAAAAGAAAAGTTTAATATTTGAGAGGATTGTATGCATCTCCAAGAACAGAAATTGAATATCAGCAACATGCATTAAAAATAATATTTATTACACTTCAGTGCTGTATTCAGTATATACCGTTGTTTTTCATTTTTACACAGGGTTTTCATTCCTTTAACAATATAAGCAAAATTCAGAAATAGGAGTACTAAAAAATAAGCACTTTTATGCACCCTGTGTATGAACTAGCTCAAGTTCTCATTAAGTCACTGAATGTAGATTAAATATTTTGATAAGTTTCTATGAATATACATGTAATAGGTAAAATAAATGAAATAATTGTATGTTTACATTCAACGGTTTTTATTATGGCCTATGAGCAAATATGATATTACTATCTGGTAGCAATAAATAATTTTAAAAAGTTTCCAGTGAGTACTTGTTATGAAAGTGTTAAACACACAGTTTAACACTTAGATTTTTAAATATTTTTTTACCACAAAAGAGGTGTGTGTGTGGTAGGAGGGGGGCTTATATGTGAGTGTGGAAAATAAAAATTGCTTGAAAGCAGTGTTCTCGCTGACATTTGACCAACATTAGTAATTTGGCGAATTAAAAATAAAATACATTCGCCAAATGAAAAAAGTATTAGCAAAATGGATTCGCCGTGTAGTTCAAACTGTGACAGCGATTGTTATTAATCTAATTTCAACTATGCACTACAAATATAAAAAATATGTATATATTAAATATATATATATATATATACAGTAGACTTCCTGAAATCCACAAACCAGAAATCTGCAACTCTCTAAAATTCACACATATTTTATGGATGTAAACAATGAAAATTTCAGTTTAGATATTGGGACAAAATTTGATTTTTTCTTAATTTTGTTTCAATTTCATATATTTTTTAATTTATAATTTTCTTAATACTCTATTTTCATGTTTTTTTCATAAAGAAATTTTTTATTTTTTTGAAAAAATTTAAGATATTGCTGATATTACTGGTAATTACAATGTTCATTACCAAATATATTATGCATTATCAAGATATTTTGGTTATTAAGCTTGGCTAAACTTGAAAAAAAAATCCTTATTTTATGATTTTTATGTGAATTAGTAATGTACTTTTATGAGGCAAGTTTTCTTGAATAATTTTGGAAGAATATTAATCTTTATAATGAATATTTAATCATACACTATTGATTATTAACTTGACCTTTGCTATTAGAACTTTAATCATTTAAAAAATTATCTAAACTTTTATTATTTTTAGTTCATTACTATATTAATATTTTATTATATTGTAAGCATTCATTATAGTTGCGAATGCACTATTAATTACATTCAAATTACTGTTTAAAAAATGCAAACAAAGCAATGACCAGAAATCTGCAAAATTCTAAAATTCGCACAACCCCTGGTCCCAAGCTCTGCGGATTTGAGGGAGTCTACTGTATATGCATATGTATGAAAAACAAAAAAGAAAAAGCAAAAATTGAGCACTAGCAATTTGGCGAACCTAATCGCTTGTTTACTCGCCAAATTAAGAATTTAATCGCAATTCGACACATTGGCGAGCAACAGCGAGAACACTGCTTCAAAGTATTAAGGGATTACAATCAGGATTTTACAGTAATAATAGAGTTGGGGGGGGGGGCTAACATGATTTCAATAAAACCAACTTTTATTGTAAAAAAAAAAAAAAAAAAAAAAAAAAAAAGGAAAATGACCAGATAAAATTGTTAAACTAGGATTATGCCTAATCTTGATTTAGTTTTTGTTGATAAAATTAATAGTTAGTATCTTCGAAATCTAGATCTACCTGCAGCTGTTAGATGATTCTGGCGGGGATTTTTTGGAATTATCCTGATGAGCTTACAACTAGTTATGTGACAACTTTTAAAATCTAATGTTAAACAAATAGAATCATCCTTTACAAATTTTTTACTTGCATTTTTTTTCTTTTTTTCTTTTTTTTTTTTTTTTTTTTTTTTTGCTATGTTTTGCATTTTAACAAGCACACACAGAATTATCATTCGATAACTAAAGAAAAATCAATTGTCACGTCATTTTCAAAATTTTCTGCCAAACGATTTTTTTTCCCCTGTAGATTTGAAATAATTTTTTGACTGAGCATTTTTTATGATATTTCAATTTTCATTGCAGGTTTATTTACTTAATGTATGCTTTTGTTCACAATCTAAAATTTATATGCATTTTTATAGATATAAGTTTAATCTCCGCAGATTTTAATTAATTAGCAGAAAAAAAAACCTGTGTATATTTTTTCTCTGCACCTCTGATTATGTATAAAAAGTGTACAGTGTAAGACTATTTGGTGTGTAAAAGGAAAAGTGCACAAAATCAGTGTATTTGGCATTTCCGATTATTCACATAATGTATACAATTTAGGGCTATTCAGTATGCAAAGAAGTGTACAAAAAAATGCGCACAAAATCTGAGCGTATTTGGCACCTCTGTGCATAAAAAGTGTACAATTTAGGTATACAAAAAAAATATAAAAAAATAAGTGCACAAAAAGTGAGCGTACTTGGCGCCTCTGATTGTGCATAAAAAGTGAAAAATTTAGGTATACAAAAAAAGTATAAAAAAATAAGTGCACAAAAAGTGAGCGTATTTGGCACCTCTGATTGTGCACAAAAAGTGAACAATTTACGTATACACTTTTTGTCAACAATTCGGTTTGTACTTTTTGTGTATAAGCAGAGGTGCCAAATACGCTCACTTTTTATGCACTTTTTTTTTTACACTTTTTTTACAAACTTTTTCTAGCTGGGTAGACTTTGGATGCTGCTGTGTTTTTTTTTCTTTATCTTTTCAGATGATCCAGCTGCTGTTTCCAGCCAACAAGAATACATTCGAGGACGAATGTCTCATCAGTATGGCCGAAATATGGGAAATCTCCTCCACTATTAGATCTGCATATTATTTTCTAAGCATCGCAACTCTGATGAACAGGCTCTCAGTGAGGCAGACGATTTTGAAGAAACTATTAATTCCTAAGAAGCCAGACGATTTAAGCGTTAGAAAAAAGAACTGAACGGAAGAAAGGAGAATGGAATGTTTTTAGTTTTAAGTTGGTGTAAAAAGAACGTAAGATGAAGACAAGTTCCCGTATAAGATGTAATTGATTAATTAGAGTTATGATTGTTTGCTTTGTAAATAGTCTTATGTAAATATCTTTTTTGTAAATATTAACGTTTAATATAAGTCATTTAAAAGTTTAAAACGGTGTCAGAATTTAATTTACCTCCGAGTTTATTTACTTATGTGTTCAAAAGAACTTTTTAAAGAAGAATCTCCATATATATATATATATATATATATATATATATATATATATATTTTTTTTTTTTTTTTTTTTTTTTTTTTTTTTTTACTTTGATACAGTGACCCAAAGATATTCTAAACAAACGTTTAGTTGAAAAATATACTTTAAAATGTCAAATCTGTCAATAAACACATATGAAAATTACAACATATGACCAACTATAATGATATTTAAATAAGAAGAGTAACCATAACTAAACTCATGGCTATTTAAATTTTCTTTAATTTATGTGAAAATGAATAATTTCACTTTTGAAGATATAAGAAAATTGTATCCTGTTTTATTTTCCATTAAAAGATAAGCAAATCCTATAGAATAATAATCACAATTTATATACATATATATATATTAAACTTGTTTATTTTGCAATTAATTTTCGTGCAGTTTTTTTATATTAATTGATTTATATATTTTGGTACTTTTTCCTGTGCAATGTATTTTTATTTTAAATTTACAGACGAATATAAAAAAAAACTTTTTTTTACATTTGCGTGAAATTTAAGAAAATGTGTTTTTTATGCTCATTCCATTCAAAGAATTTTAATAAAATTTTAAATACTTGTATTACCTTTCTAAAATATTAAGTTAGTATAATATTTGACGTGTACGTGAACACATAAATATAACTATGTATAGTATATCTAATCGATATTACTTCGCAATGAAGTTAGATATCTATAACTTCATTCATGCTACAAAATTAATAAAGCGTGAGCACTGATATTTCTGAACTGTACATCCTTAAAAGAATGTACTTAAAAATGAGACTATATGTCTATGTATAAAAAAATACAAAGTATATATGTTTAAGCATAAGTAACCAAGCATATTTAAAAGTAACCGTTCTTCTATGGCCGAATGGTTCAGTTTAAAAAATAAATTAAGCACATAATGTAAAATACTTTTGCTAAAAATAAGATTAATACTGGGTTTCTAGCAAATAATACCCTGACTTCAAAATTAAAATTTCTCAAAAAAAAAAAAAAAAAAAAAAAAAAATAGATCGCTAGAATTATGCGATAAACGGTTTGTTTATTAGATAAGCCGTAAAAATATTATACAGAAGTTTGGATCTGCGAATGTTTTGAAAAGATTGTGTTCTGATTGTAAAGAATGCTTGTGTTGACATGTTTCTAATTTTGGATTGTTTGCAGAGAACGGGTTTTTCGGCATACAGTGTCATATTTTAGCAATTTTTAAAATTTCGAACTAAAAAAATAGTTCCAAATATCGTTAAAGTGTAAGCCGAAAACCTCGTTCTCTGCAAACAAACTAAAACATAAAACGTATCAAGTCAAGCATCTTTGCATTCATAACACAATCTTTTCAAACTGTTCACCGTTCGAAACTTATATATAACATTTTTACAGCTTACCTAATAAACAAATCGTTTTCTGCGTAATTCTATCGATCTTTGTTTTTGAGAAATTTGATTTTGAAACTAGGATCTTATTTGCTAGACACCCTGTATAACTAGAATAACTAAGATGTTTTTTAACTTTAATAACGTTAATAAGAATAATACGATGTTAAATATAGATTAAGGAATCTTATTTATAAAAAATAACATTGGACATATCGTTTGAACTCTAAAGTAGATTAGAAGGCAATTTTATATTAAGTCATGAAACCTGCGTATTAGCATATGACATGATTTTTTTCTTAGGTAGTTTCCTAATTTAAGGCACGAAAAGCACAGTATCGCTAGAATATTCATAAGCACGTGACAGTGCGTGGTCTAAAAACATACATAACGATAATTCATCACACTCACGTCATACCCTACGACAGGTGTTTTACGTCAAATTACTCAGGAAACTTACCTTTTCAATGATTGGTTCTTAGACCCCATACTGTTTACTATACTTAATGAGATTTTGTTTGCTGACTGAGATTGATTGTGAGGATACGGAATAATTCTGTATATTCAGTTGTATGTTGATGGTTTCACTTTTTCTTTTAAACAGCTGATTTTGATGAATTTCTAAGCAACATCTATGTTATGTGGAAAAGATGTATTTTCGTGATATAATCATGACGTGAAGGCATTTACAAAATGTTGTCTCCGAACGTTAATTTTCAAATACACGGCGGATTTAATTTTCATGTAAATTATGTGAATAGTTGGAGAAGAATAGTTAGTCGGATATATTTCACTTCATAGTTATGTTGAGTTTTTGTATAATAATATATGAAGAATTTTACTACGTAGGTTATTTTGAAATAATGATGTAGTTAGGCCAAATTTTCGAAAATGTATGCACGTTTTGTTCGTAATAATAAACTCACTGTTTAGGCATTATTGTTTTCAATATTATCAGCAATGCTCAAAATAATCAGCTATAAAACTTTAAAAAACGCAATTATTTTTTAGAAACTTAATTAATAATTCAAGAATTATAATGTTGTCACTTTAAAACTATTTATTGTTTAGTAAGTTAAATATATATATTAAAACATGATTAGAAAGAACAAAATAATAAAATATAATAAAATAGAGAGAAAGTTTAGCTCTGCGTTTGTATCTGCTGGTGTGTGTTTGTGCAATAGCTGCAAAATCTGAAACACGTACCAGACTGAAATTTTTGTGATGCTATTACATAGTGTTTCCTAAATCACCTGTGACAAAGTATTTTAATTTTCTAATAATTAAATTAGCTATAATTTAAAACCCCCAATGAAAAAAATGGAAAGTTATTCATAATTCAACTAAAGCATAGAGTTTTCTCAAACTGACGAAAAATCCTTCGAACAACTCCAAGAGAGAACACTTATTAGCCGGAACGAAGAGTTGTTAGAACAATAAATGTCTTAATTATAAAGCACTATGTGGCTCATCAAACCATGAAAAAAACATTACTGAATACACGAAATATGTTGTAAACTAGTCTTTAAATTTTATAAAATTCGTCGAAAACTCAAATCATAAACCTATGTATTACGTCTACGTATGTATTAAACTCAGAAAAAAAGGTCACTCTATGCATAAATATCACTGGAGCTCAGTTAACATAAAACAACCTCCAATTCCTTTAAGCAGCTCTATATATGAGTATATTCTATAGATGCATGTATAAAAGTTACTTCTTTTAAGAAATGCATAACACAGTTGAAATTCTATGATAAAAAGTTAATTAAATCCAATAGATTTTTAAAATCATCAGATTTTAAAATATTCACCTTTTATATAAACATTTCAATAACAATTTTAATTTTTCTTAAGAAAGGTGTTATAGTAAAAATAAAATACATTGACATGTTTCGGAACCGTCAAATAAGTTCCATAGTCATAATATAAATAAAACAAAATTTCAAAATATTTCTCGGACAATACAAATGACACGCGACAATGAGATATAAATAACAAAAAACACGCGCTCTATTGCAAAAAATTAAATTAAAATATAGACCATGATCTAAAACTTAACTAAAAATAAAAATTTCAAACTATGTCACGGTCAATACAAATGACACGCGACAAAGAGATATAAAAAAAACACACCAAAAAACACGCGCGCTATTGTAAAAAATTAAATAAAAATAAAAATAGACCATGATCAAAAGAAATTCCAGCTTGGTTCATCCCATTCAAGCCCTCACGAGGAATTTATTCATTAATTCTAACCATAACTTAGAAATAATAAAAGAAACGGTATCATTGCAAACCAGATTATTACGCGTATAAATTTCAATGGACTCTCTTATAATAGATTTACGATTACAATTAGATATGAAACATAATTTACTTTGATTAAACAATATTTTCATCTCCTCATTTAAATATGTTCTTGATAAGGCAGTGTTAGTACGTCCAAATTTAAAATCAGATTCGTGCTCCCCTCTTCTTATTCCAAACTTTCTCCCAGTCATGCCTATGTAATAATTTAAGTCACCATTTTCAGTAATATAAGGTATTTCATAAACTCCAGCAAGATCATCATGTCCAATAGGACCCACTTGCTTATTAAGTAAACATCTTAATTTTGGTGGAGGAGTTGCAATCAAATCAATATTAAACTTTTTAAATTTAAATTTTAATTTCTCAAAACTGCCTTTCAGATATTGAAAGAAACTCTTTTAAAATTTTTAGAATCACCCCCTTTATTGAATCTTTCAGTTAACCCTGGATATTGTTGTTTAGGCTTCCCTTTTCTATAATAATTAATTTATTGATGCTACTTATTTTATACCCATTAGAACCTGCAATCTCACGGATCTTACGCAACTCTTCGTTTAAAAATTCATCAGAACAGACTTTAAACGCTCTATCAACCATGAAACAGAAAGTAGAGAATTTATAACAAAAAGGTGAACAAGCGGAATTTGGAATAATGTGTTGGCTATTAATTTTCTTTCTATAAATTGATCTTTTCAAAGAATCACCCTCCCTAATTAAAAAAGTGTCTAAAAACGGTAAACTACAATTCGCTTCTAATTCATAGGTAAATTGAATATTTTTATCTAATTTATTAACTTTATCAACAAAATTAAGGAAAGAATCAACCCCCCATTCCCAAACCAAAAACACATCATCAACATATCTTTTTCAAAACATAGGAACTTTGTCAAAATTTTCAAAAATACATTACATGAATTTACAGTTGAAATTCATCATTCGCAATTTTTATCTATAAACGGAAAGGAAATGTATTTAAATGCTTTTGTAACAGAAAAGAACTGTATTCAACCTGTAAAATTTATTATAACATCACGTAATATGCAAAACAGATGGTTAAATTTAAAAACGCTTGCAACAACCATATACGCACTTTCAACTACTAAAAGTGTAAGTCACAATTTCGTAACTGAATTCTCTTGTACGTTCCTGTAAATGAACGTTAAGCATTACTTACATCATATTCTACTGTAGGCTTTTTGTAATGGCCTCAGTGAGGTATATAAATTTAAAAGTATTTGAAATATTGTAGCATCACTAAAATACACTACAACAATTTTCTACTATCTGTTATAATCTAATGGAATGCGATTGTAAATTTAAATAAACTGTACACTTGCTTCACACTATATTTTAAATAGAAAGATTGCTATTATGAACCTAAATAGCATATTTCATAAATACAAGGCAATTGGAGTATATTTAGGCGAGTTAGAGTACATACAAACAGAAGGACTGGCAAATCGAAATCATAAAACGTTCTTTAATTTTGTTAGAAAGTCATAAAAGTTAAATATTTCTTCTTTAAGATGAAATATTATACTGAAAAGTTTAATATTAAAATTTTTCTAACACTAATTTTACCTGAAAGCAAATATATACTTTTTATCCTTCATGAGATACATTTTAAAGCCATTAAAAGATCTTAAGTTGTTTACGTTATAATAAGTTAAAAAAAAACCTTTTAAATATTATCTTTCTCCACATCAAAGAAAACCAAATCTTAAAAGCTCTAGAGCTTCTAATTGCTTCAAACAAAGTACGTCGCTTTAAATGCATAGAGTCACTTGGGATATCAACAAATGAGTGGATCCATAGTTCCGTCAAGACAATTAATGATGAACAAAGCCCGTAATGCATCTTCTAAAGGTTTCTGCATGCATATGTAAATTAACTCTGCATACTTAATACAAACTAATGCTTAATGCAATAAGCCGGCTTTTATTTTCACAAGCACTTTAACGTTCTCATTTCATTTAACGCTCATAAAACGGCAAGTGCCGTACCTCTGAATATTTGTTAAAGAGGGAGTACCTTGATTTATTGTTTTGTAAAAGATCTTATAACTTAAATAGAGCAGGATCATTTTTTCCTTTGTAAGACTATATAAGTATATAATCTTTTTGATAAAACTTAAAACGTCTTTTTACTTGTTTCTGCTGTATACTATGAAAAGTATTTTGTTTTATTACTTTCTAATTTAAAAATTTTATTATATAGTCGAATATAATATAAGTGAATTTCAGTCATCAATACATCATTTTTTTTCTTTTACCATATAAACTATAAGTTTGTACTATAAATAAAATCAAACTAATAAATTTCTTGTAATGTTCTTTAGTGGGGTACATAAATTTAAAAATATTTGAAATGGTGCAACATTAAAATGTACTGCAACAATTTTATTTTTCTCCACATCAAAGAAAATCAAATCTCAAAAGCTCTAGTGCTTCTAATTGCTTTGCTCCAAACAAGGTACGCTATTTTAATTGCCTATAGCCACTTGGGATATCAACAAATGTGTGGATCTATAATTTCTCCAAGACAATTAATGATGAACAAAGCCCGTAATGAATCTCCTAAACTTTCTGCATGCAGATGTAAATTAACTCTGCAAGCTTAATGCAAACTCATGCTTAATGCAATAAACTAGCTTTTATTTTCACAAGCACTTTAACGCTCTCATTTGATGGAATGCTCATATAACGGCAAGTGCCGTCTCTCTGAATGTTTTTGAAAGAGGGAGTATCTTGATTGATTGTTTTGTAAAAGTCTTTATAACTCAAAAATAGCAAGATCATTTTTCCCTTTGTAATACTACAAGTATATACTTTTCGATAAAACTTAAAAGACCTTTAAACCGGTTTCTGCAGCACTATAGTACCGAAAAATATTTTTTTATATAAATTTCTAATTTAAAAATTATATTATACAGTCAAAAATCAATATATCAGAGTTTAAATCATCAATACATCATTTTTTGTTAGAAGATATAAATTATAAATTTTTATAATAAATTAAATCAAATTAATCAATTTCTTTTAATCTGCTTTAGTGAGATATATAAATTAGAAAACTTTTGAAATGGTGTAACACTAAAATGCACTGCAATAATTTTCTGCCATCTGCCAAAATGTAATGAAATTCTATTTTAAGTGTAAATGAACTGTACATGTTCCACATTACATCTTATACATAAAGGCATTTTTAAACCTTAATAAGACATCTAAAAAAATACTTGGCAATCAAAGTGTATTTATGCGAGTTACGGAACACATAAACAGACGGATTGAAAAACACAAATCATAAAAAATTTTAACATAACTGGAAGTCTTCAAAATTAAATATTTATTTGTGTATGCACTTTTTAATCTGGATAAATTACTTTATAAAGCCATTAAAAGTTCTTAAGTTGTTTACGTTATAATATGTCAAAATAAAACTTTTAAAATTTATTTCTCTCCACATCGAAGAAAATCAAATCTTAAAAGCTCTAGTGCTTCTAATTGCTCCAAACTAGGTACGTCACTTTAAATGCATAGAGCCACTTGGGATATCAACAAATGAGTGGATGCATAATTCCGCCAAGACAATTAATGGTGAACAAAGCCCGTAATGAATCTCCTAAAGGTTCTGCATGCAGATGTAAATTAACTCTGCATGCTTAATTCAAACTCATGCTTAATGCAATAAACTGGCTTTTATTTTCACAAGCACTTTAATGTTCTCATTTGATTTACCGCTCATGTAACGTCATGTGTTGTATCTCTGAATATTTGGAAAAGAGGAAGTATTTGGATTTATTGTTTTGTAAAATATATTATAACTTAAAAATAGCGTGGATTTTTTTTTCTTTGTAATACTATAGGTATAGACTTTTCTATAAAACTTTAAAGGCCATTTTAAATGTATCTGCTATACTACACAGCTGATTACCTTTTTTATAACTTCTAATTTAAAAATATTATTATACAGTCAAAAGTCTATATATCAGAATATAAATCATGAATACATACATTTTTTCTTTCAATATATAAATTATATGTTTGCATAACAAATAAAAGGAAATTAATCAATTTCTTGTAATCTTCTTTAGTGAGGTTTATAAATATAAAAACATTTATAATGGTGCAAAATCAAAATGCACAGCAACAATTTCTTCCATCTGCCATAATGTAATGGAATACTATTTTAAATGTAAATTTATTGTATATGCTTCACACTTCATCTTCTATATAGAGGCCCTTGTATACCGGAAAAATGTACCTAGCAATACATGGAAAACAGAGTATATTTAGGTGACTTAGAGAACACATAACAGACGGACTGGTAAGCATGAATCATAAAAAAAATTAAATCTGTTGAAAAATCTACAAAATTAAATATTTCTTAGAATTTGTAGAAAAAATATCTAGAAAAGTATAGTATTATAGTTTCTTTAACAATGAATTACCTCACGATACGTATATACTTTTTAATGTAAATGAAACACATTTTAAAAACATTAAAATTTCATAAGTTGTTTACGTTATAATAAGTTAAAAGGAAACTTTAAAATTTTATTTTTCTCCTCATCAAAGAAAATCAAATCTTAAAAGCTCTAGTGCTTCTAATTGCTTCAAACAAGGTACGTCGCTTTAAATGCATAAGAGCCACTTGGGATATCAACAAATGAGTGGATCCATAATTCCGCCAAGACAATTAATGATGAACAAAGCCCGTAATGCATCTCCTAAAGCTTTCTGCATGCATATGCAAATTAACTCTGCATACTTAATACAAATTCATGCTTAATGCAATAAACCGGCTTTTATTTTCACAAGCACTTTAACGTTCTCATTTGATTTAACGCCCATATAATTGCAAGTGTTGTATCTCTGAATGTTTGGAAAGAGGAAATATTTTGATTTATTGTTTTGTAAAAGATTTTATAACTTAAAAATAGCAAGATCATTTTTTTCTTTGTAATACTATATGTAAATACTTTTCGATAAAACTTAAATTATCTTTTTACTGGTTTCTGCTGTACAATACTATTGAAAAACATTTTTATTTTATAAGTTTGTAATTTAAAAATTCTATGATACAGTCGAAAATCAATGTATCAGAATTTAATATATCAATATATCGAAATTTTCTTTTTTAGAATAAAGAAATTTTAAGTTTATACAATTAATAAAACTAAATTACTTATTATGTAATAAAATAAATGTAGTATTACACAACAAATATTACATAATAAGAAATTCATCATAAAACAATTACTATACAGGGAGTCCACTCTCAACGGTGGCCCCTAGCTAAGTCTTAACCGTTAGTTATACACATATTTTTCTAATTACAAAAATTTTTAAATATGGTAAAGGATTATTTTAAAAGTGATTTGGGTCAATAAAAACCTTTCTGAAAAATTTACCAAAATTGAATTTTTATACGGTTCTTCAGCCAAATAAGTTATATTTAATTATTTTTTCCTTTTACACTAACAAGTTATACAAAAAACGCTCCATTCATGAAACACTAAAATTGACTAAGTTATGAAACTTCAAAAATGCATAATTTACAATTTTTTCTGCATTTAAATACAAATTATTTCGGTCAGCTTAGAGGAGTCATGCACCAAGTGCTTTTAGTACTCGAAAAACTTATTATATGTGTATATGCGCTTTTGAAAGAAATCGTACAAATGTTGCAATTGAATTAAATTTTATTAAGCTTCAGATTGTCCACAGTAATTGTAATTAAACATATGTTCTATTTTCTAAAGATTTGAGACTTACTTTTCATGGTTTTTCTTAACAAAAAATATGTTATTCTTACAAGATTTTATTTAACTTCAACGATCGTATGTATATTTTTCAGCTCTAAATTTGTATTCAAACCTATGAGTATTCAATCAATTTGTATTAAAAACTAATGATTGAGAAAACCGATTAATACACTATCAACATTTCTAGTACACGCTTTCGAAAATCCGTGATAGCAAAATAAACTTTCAGTGTTTTTAGATATCACTAAAATAAATCAGTTTCTAGGATTTTTAAAAATAAATAATGCTTTTCGTAATCGCGGGTAACGTATTCCATATTATTCCATATTTTCGTCCGTTGTTTTTAATAGATTAAAAAACCTTTTTTAAACTTTATATATATATATACATATCTTATATATATATATATATATATATATATATATATATATATATATACAATTGTCATAAAAAAAGTTATGTCTCTCTGAGAAATTAAATAAATGTAAATTTTTATTTTTTCGATCACTTTTCTTGCTTACATTTAGCTCAACTACGACATTACATATTCAAAACTAATTGCATTTCACATAAATGCCAAGTTACAATTCTAAACTGCCGAACATCTTTAGATTTTCTTAGAATTTAAGAATAAAAGAAAAAAAATCTCTGTCTTTGGTGAAATAATGACTTATATTTTTAATTAAATATATTAAAATTTTCAAGTTGCACAGAAATTTTTGTGCTGTGTTAAATAGAAATCGCAAGATTATTTTTTTAAACAATTACAAACGTTACAACTGCTTTTATCTTTTATTTTGTTGTCGCTACCTGTTATTTATCGGAATACTAGAAATTTCGATAGTTTTAGTTTTACTGTAAAAACAGTTTTGGTAACCAATGTCTTCGCAAAATGCAATCAAAATCTTTCACCAACCAAAAAGTAACAAAAATTTGCATTAAAGTCATCGTAATAACTTAAGATCCTTTATTTTAAATGATTGTGAAAGCGGATTCAAATCAAGAAAATCTATTTTGTAAATTTCAATACAGGTAGGTCTGTAAGAAAACAAAATTATATTCTGCTAGACTTAATAAAATCTTTCCCAAATAAAAAGAAAGTCTATGGCCAGACTAAATTAAAGTTTAATCTATTTTAAGTAATATTTCAGTGAAACTTTACTTCTTATTATTAATATGTATACATATATATATACCCCATGTAGTCAAAAGTGACCGGCCACTTGCGATTTTTGACGTTTTGTTAAATATCCAGAAAAATATATCAGAAATTGGCACTCATCAGGACAATAATATACATATATGCACTAAATTGCCAAAAGTGACTAGCCACATCCGATTTTAAACGTTTTGTTAAATATCTATATAAGGAGTTATTCTGAAAGTCCAGTCATTTAAACAAAAATATATAAGTTATGTACTTCAGTGAAGATTTTTTCCCGAAACCTCACAGGAAACCGTCAACAAATTAAAAAGAATCAATATCTTTTGGATAAAACCTGTCAAATGCTAATGAAGAAAAACGTTCAAACTGTAGATTATAATTAAGTGGCTAATTGTAATAAACTGTGTTCACCTTAACAGCATAGCATGTATACTCGTAAAGATATTAATCTATATATTTAAAACACCTGGCTGTTTTTTTAGTCATCAGCCCTGAGCTTTCTACTGGCCCGATTTTGATAATTATTTTTTTAAATGAAAGCTGTTCATGTGTAGATGTGCCCATTCTGGCTAATTTTTGATTTATTTCAATTTTTATATTTCATTTTTAATTTTAAAAGCTTTTTCGTGACATTTCTTCAAAACAGTGGCAACAGGTTAAACTTTTCTCTCTATAATAAAAATTTATTTTGCTTTATTACTTTTCACCAATCAGGAGTTTGATCTCATTGGTGAATGTGTCATCGCATTTCAAAGAAAAAAAATAATGGTTTTCGTAAAATTCAATCCTAATAAAATAAATGTCTATAATTATTCACTAATCGCGGTACAATACACAGGTTATTCGCTGAGTAATATTATTAAGTATTACGTAAATAAAATAGCAGAAAATAAACTTTAATAAAATATAATATCTAAAGAGCGAAATTTCTTCGATAGAGATAATGTCATCATTCAGAGACCAGATAAATTTGTTCTATGAATATAATATGTATTGTTATAGCTGTGTCAGTGATGATGTCATGTTCAGTGATTTTTATTCCTGCATTTAAATAAACAGAACTTCTTCTATTTATTTAAAGATCCTTGGTATGCGCAAACGAAAATATTTGTATAAATTGCGCCATTTTAATTTAATTATAATAAATATTTTATGAAACTAAAGAATTTTTAAATAACTGCGAAAACCACGCTGTTATTTCGGAAAAGATGCGTATTTCTGAAAATGTAAATGATGTCATATTTAAAAAAAAAAAAAAAAAAAAAAAAAAAAAAAAAAAAAAGAATAAAACTTGTGATATGCCGGTATTACGATATTTCTATTTTACATAATATCAAAAATTAATTAAAATCATTTCGTTGCATTAAGTTATTATTTAAAATAAAAATAAATAAAACGTTTTCTACATATCAATAACAAACACAAAATTTTTATTCTTTTTAATTACAACGATATCGTTTTTCTCTTTGTTGTCATGACAATAAAATTAATTTTGACAAGTTCATGGAGGATACAAACGAATAAATAAATTGAATTTATTGCAAGTGCTGTAAATGTGTAGTGGGTTGGTTATGCAGTTTAATACTCCCTGTTTCTATTGTAATTAAAATGTTTTGTTGATATAATTATTGTTCAGTTACCAAGCGATATTTAAACAAAGAAAAAATAAACTATGCAGATATTTTTAAATTCGTCTTCTGAGGTATTATATTATATTAACTTCCTGAATAATTTGGCATTCAAATAATGTTTAGGGTTCTAGAAACCACATTAAAAAGATTTATAGCTGAAGTTAAGCACAACATAATACTTTATGAATTATTTTCTTTTTTTTTGTGTGTTTTTCTGAACTTTGTGTATCTTTATCACGGAACGTTATGTTATCCCTATTTTAAGAGATGGCAATCGTTTATTTCGCTCAGTATCTTATTGTGTGTATAAGACTGATATATATCATGTCTAATACATATTCTTTTCCGTTGAATTTCGACGGGTGCAGCTAGCGCACAAAGGCTAGATCACAAGCTCCCACTACATCTTTTTGTTGCAAGGGCGCACAGGCCTTCGACCAGTAAATTTTTGATCTTCCACCAGTAAATTTTTGAAAAGAAATGTTCCCCTTATTTTTGGCATTAATTCTGTATCTTTAAGAATTTAAATAAGAAAAAACCTTCTGCTAACATTTACCGGTGGACGTTTCCCCGAAGGCCTGTGCGCTCTTCTCCTGGGGGAAACACTGTCATTGTATTAAGTTATTGTTTAAAATAAAATAAAAAAAAATTCTGCATTTCAGAAACAAATACAAAATTTTTATTCTTTTTAATAACAGAGTTATCGTCTTTTTTTTCGTTGCCATAACAATAAAATTAATTTTTACAAATTCATGGAGGATACAAACCCATAAATAAATGTATTGCAAGTGCTGTAAATATGTAGTGGGTTGGTTAGGCAGTTTAGTAAGTACCTGTTTCTATTATAAAATGTTTCATTGATATTATAGTTATTGTACAGTTATCAAGCGATATTTAAACATGAAGAAAAAATAAACTATGCAGATATTTTTGAAATCATCTTCCGGGATATAATATTAACTTCCTAAATAATTTGGCATTTAAATAATATTTAAGGTTTAGAAACCGCATTAAAAAAAAGATTTGTAGCTGAAGTTAAGTACAACATAATACTTTAAGAGTTGTTTTCCTTATTTTTTGTTATTTTCTGAAGTTTGTCTATCTTCATCATGAAAAGCTATGTTATCTAACTTTACATCTGTAATGTGACATCTATGACAATTCCCATCATGAATGTTCTAGATTCATCAATATCATGATGAAAAAGAATCATGATCGTATAGAATCGTCGAATATAATAGAACATTCTAGGTGGTATTATAATTGGAATTATAATTAATAGTGAAATTATAATACTAAATATTATTATTATACCGTAGTTGGACAATGGTCTAATAGATATAATTAGGTTCATTATAATACTCTATTATACATTGGAATAGGATATTAAATAGGATTATTCTATATTTCTATAAACTGCGCCATTTCTATTTAATTATATTGAATATTTTATGAAACTAAAGAATTCTTAAATAACTGCATAAATCACGCTTTTATTTAAGAAAAGATGAGTATTTCTGAAGGTGTAAATGATGTCATATTAGAGAAAAAAAAAAGAATAAAACCTGTGATATGGCGGTATTAATATATTTCTATCTTACATAATATCAAAAAATAATTAAAATCATGGGCGTCATGAATCTAGAATCTATGGGAATGTTAATTACATGGTCAATTGTGATATACAATTATGTCAAGTGATGGTGAAATTCTCCATGAACTTGGTGTATGTAAGCTAGCTGCACCCGTCGAAACTCGACGGAAAAGAATATATATTAGGTATGATATATATCAATCTTATATAGACAGTAAAATACTGAGCGAAATAAACAATTGCTACCTCTTAAAATAGGGATAAGATAGCTTTCCATGATGAAGATGTACAAACTTCAGAAAATAACAAAAAAATAAGGAAAACAACTCATAAATTACTATGTTGGACTTAACTTCAGCTACAATTCTTTTTTTAATGCGGTTTCTAAACCTTAAATATCATTTAAATGCCAAATTATTTAGGAAGTTAATATTATACCCCAGAAGACGAATACAAAAAGATCTGCTTAGTTTATTTTTTCTTCGTTTAAATATCGCTTGATAACTGTACAATAATTATAATATCAATGAAGCATTTTAATTATAATAAGAAACAGGGACTTACTAAACTGCTTAACCAACCCACTACACATTTACAGCACTTGCAATAAATTTAATTTATTTATTGGTTTGTATCCTCCATTGAACTTGTAAAAATTAATTTTATTGTTATGGCAACAACAAAAAGAAAAAAAAAACGATATCTCTGACTAGCCCTTCAATGACAAACTCCCTCTCTATGAGGAAGGATCATTCCATTTTTTAGCAGGTGGGGAAAGGTAGGAGGGAGTGATCGGTACAGAAAGGTAGAGCAGTCAATTGAAATAGTGGCTCCATCTATCAACTTGAAATTAAAATACATTACTGAAGATGCCAGTTTTGTTTTATGTTTAATTAATTATTTGGTTATTAAAATAAAATATTTTTTTAAATTGATATCGGATTTTTAAAATTCAAATCTTACTAATTTTATTTAGTTTAAGTGCAGTGCTCCTTCTCCTTATTAAAATTAAAAAAATAAAATTAGAGCAAGGTTTTTTTTTTTTTTTTTTTTTTTTTTTTTTTGCGAAAAATAAAAATAACGTATCGTAAAAGTAACGTAACGCAGATTATTAAAATTTTTTCTTATTCGATTTCATAATTCTTTAACTTTAAACAATCTTAAATTGGCGAAAAATAAAAGTAAGTAACATATCTAAAGCCATATTACGGAAATTTTTTTGTATTAGATTTCATAATTCTTTAACTTTAAACTATCTTAAAATTGTGTCATTTGTGCCTCCCCTCCCCTCTCAAAAGAAGTAGATAAATTAATAATCGTCCAACTACATTTATGGGCTTTCAAATTGTTTTGATTTTTTTTTTTTTTTTTTTTTTTTTTTTTTGTAAGCAGATACATTCTAAGTAATAATCATGAAGTACTAATTTATGGAAAAATTCAAAAGAAAAAAAAACCTAGACTTCCTATCCCCTTCAGCATTTTTCACTTTTTTCTATCTTTACAACAGGGTTGGTAAAAAAATCCTTAAAACCTGTTTTTTTTGTTGTTGTTGTTGCTGTATAAACCAGTTTTTTTTTTTTTTTTTTTTTTTTTTTTTTTTTTTTTTTTAAGAGATGTTTTCCTATTGCGCATAGATGCATATATATTGAAAAAAGTAACATTGTTGGCTATATAAGTAATATAACTTCATTTAAAAAGAATTTAAATTAAATAATTACAATTAATTATGTAGAAAATTGAAATCATTTAAAATTTAAACATTTTTATTAAAAACTATGTCTTATGAACCATTAATAAAATGCTCTACATAGTGAAACAATGATACCTTGAAAATCTTAATAAGCAATCTTTTGATTACTAGTACTATAAATAAATATATTGTGTAGTTTCATAAATATAATATACTTTCCCATGGCTATTCAAAATATTTTGAAATCTGAAATGTCTAATTTTTCTGTTAGAACACTACATGAACAATTATCTTTTACTGAAATAAAGTTTTTTATAAAGAATTCCTGCAATGATTTGAATTTAGCAGTAGAATCTTTACAAGTTTAAAGAAGTATTGTGTATTTTCATTTGACACTTCATCTCAAACACTGCCAGATTAAAAATAAAAAAAAAGGCGACAGTAAAATAAATAGAATAGAAATACACATTTATGAGCTTTTTAGACTACTGAAAACATTCTTTTTAAAATGGAAAGCAGATTTACAAAAGTTGTCATGCACTAAAACATTTAAACAGCCATCAGACTCATTACACAGGCTTTTTTCTAAACTATGTTATAATACATATTACTTTTAAAAGTCGAAACTAAAAATTAATAATATATCTTTTTAGGCATTTTAATGAGACATTTTTCTATTATGTCTCAAATGAGCCTTATCTTGATTTCCCCCATTTTTTGTCAGATCTAAATAGTGGATTCGATTATGCTATAGACGATTTAAATATATCTTATTGTATATTTTAGTTAAAAGTAAACAGGTGCTTCGCTAGCACCCAATTTTTCAATGTCCTCACATTCGACTTCATATCTTAAGTTTTTTTTTTTTTTTTTTTTTTTTTTTTTTCATTTTTAAGGCTGTTCTCAAATTCGGAAGAGCAACTTTATGTCATAAGTTTTAATTTATTTTTGTTTGGAAATGTATGAAATTAGCAGATGCTATTGTTCAGAAGCTATGTAATCAAATTGTGTTTTGCGGTTTTTTTTTTTTTTTTTTTTTTTTTTTTTTTTTTTCCACACCAATAGATTTTTCAGAAAGTAATGTGAAACTGAGCATTTTGAACTGAATTTCTACACAAAAGTAGAATAATCACTCAAGAAAGGTTTAAAACATATTTGTCACATGATCAAAATTGATTATAACTCAATAGGTAATTTATTTATCAAAAATAGAAAACATAGTTCGATTCCAATCTCTTCCATTGTCAGGCCTTCCAATTTTATATCTTTCTGTAAAAAATGAATTTGTAAATTTGTCACAGCGTATTGCAATTGTTATGTAGGTTGCCTTAAAAAAGACCTTTTAGTTGTAAAATCATCAGACATAGCGCAGGCTTAATCAAATTATCAAATGGTGCCAACTGCCAAGTCAAAACAAATCATACTACATTCATTCTCTTCGTACCGCGTGCAGCGGCGGCTATCACTCCCTCCTACCTTTCCCCACCTGCTAAAAAATGGGATGATCCTTCCTCATAGAGAGGAAGTTTGTCATTGAAGGGCTAGTATATCTCTGTTATTAAAAAGAATAAAACTTTTGTATTTGTTGCTGAAATGCAATTTTTTTTTAAACAATAACTTAATACAATGAAATGATTTTAATTATTTTTTGATATTATGTAAGGTAGAAATATAGTAATACCGGCATATCACAGGTTTTATTCTTTTTTTTCTAATATGACATCATTTACACCTTCGGAAATACTCATCTTTTCTTAAATAAAAGCGTGATTTATGCAGTTATATAAGAATTCCTGTAATCAGCCCTGATCTTTCTACTGGCCCGATTTTGATAATTATTTTTTTAAATGAAAGCTGTTCATGTGTAGATGTGCCCATTCTGGCTAATTTTTGATTTATTTCAATTTTTATATTTCATTTTTAATTTTAAAAGCTTTTTCGTGACATTTCTTCAAAACAGTGGCAACAGGTTAAACTTTTCTCTCTATAATAAAAATTTATTTTGCTTTATTACTTTTCACCAATCAGGAGTTTGATCTCATTGGTGAATGTGTCATCGCATTTCAAAGAAAAAAAAATAATGGTTTTCGTAAAATTCAATCCTAATAAAATAAATGTGCATAATTATTCACTAATCGCGGTACAATACACAGGTTATTCGCTGAGTAATATTATTAAGTATTACGTAAATAAAATAGCAGAAAATAAACTTTAATAAAATATAATATCTAAAGAGCGAAATTTCTTCGATAGAGATAATGTCATCATTCAGAGACCAGATAAATTTGTTCTATGAATATAATATGTATTGTTATAGCTGTGTCAGTGATGATGTCATGTTCAGTGATTTTTATTCCTGCATTTAAATAAACAGAACTTCTTCTATTTATTTAAAGATCCTTGGTATGCGCAAACGAAAATATTTGTATAAATTGCGCCATTTTAATTTAATTATAATAAATATTTTCTGAAACTAAAGAATTTTTAAATAACTGCGAAAACCACGCTGTTATTTCGGAAAAGATGCGTATTTCTAAAAATGTAAATGATGTCATATTAAAAAAAAAAAAAAAAAAAAAAAAAAAAAAGCTTCCAAGGCTTCTAATGAAGTTGGCCATGGATTGGCCGACGTGTTTTCACGTAACTTGGCGATAATTGTATTTGGCGAGCGACAGATGCTTCCGTCGAGGAGTTTGATTTCCTTCCGAACCGAGTACAAAGTAACTTTTCTCTTGCAGCATTGCATTGGATGGAACGTGTCTTACTGAAAGCTGTACTCTTTAAAAGTTTTTAAACACAAATTTTTACTTTGTACTCGGCTCCGAAGGAAATCAAACTCGACGGAAGCGTCTATCGCTATGCCAAGTATAATTATCGCCAAGTTACGTGACAACGCGTCGGCCAATCCCTATCAGAATTCAACTCTCCCGAAGAGTTTCTTTGCAGATACTGTGAATATGCGTGCCCCGCGTATTTGAGCACTTCAAATGTTCTGTACATCATCATTTAAAAAATAATTTTCTTTGATAAAAGATTACGAAATAAACTGTAAGATATCTGTGGTATTCAAAGCATTTGGCTTCTCCATTTACGAAGGACACCTGACAAAAGTATAGTGCTCAGTCAGAGTCATCTCTCGAATGTAAAAGGTTAAAACTAATATTTTGGAATTTTAAGCTTTTTATGTAATTTTATTTTAAACTGTATTCAAGTCTGTCTTACTTTATTTATTTTATTTGTTCTTTTAAAGGTTTCAAATTCAGAAGTTAAATATATGTACATCGAAAAAACTAATATGTTAATAAATCAAAGCAAAAACTAAAAGAAAACCTCATACATTATCTGGCTAGTTATTTATAACAGTAATTTGTTAATCCGTATGGAAATAATAATACAAACGAAAAATTAAAATATTTGTATAATCTAAAATATCTCTATAGAATTCACTACTCGCTCTGCAAATAGAGGCGTCTAAATTTTACATATATGCGGCAGATAAAATAATTCAGACATTTAAATGTTTAAGTATGAAATCAGATCCTCAATTTTTGAACCGAATTTCGGAACAAAATATGAAAAAACTTACGGAAGAAGGAAAAAAAATCCATGTAAGTTGATGGAAATAGAACATAACTCGAAAAGTAATTTATTTCGCAAAAATTTTTAAACTCATTTCGATAGAAAATCGCTTCTATAGGCAAATTTCAATTTTATACCTTTTTGTTTTAAAACGAATCCGTAATTGTGTTAGAAACTTTCGCGTTTGTTGAATTTAAAATGCAATAGATATTTTAGATTTACGACACAGCCTGTGAGAAAGCATTTTATATAATATGTGTAAATTTTTAAGAATTTGGACAATTAGAGGTTGTAAAACTTTTGACATTTCTTTGAAAAATAACATTTTGTGGTTAAAAAATGAAACAATGTTCTCAAAGGAAAAAATCGTCTTAATTTTGAAAAAAAAACCTAATCTATTAAGCTCAAAAGAACTGGATCAATGAAACAATGTAGACTGTTACCTGTACTTCCCAGTTCCGGGGCAAGTTAACATCCATGATATCGAGGTAGTATGTTTTTCAATGCATCAGGAGCCTTTTAGATGTTTAAGCGTGGCTGCTGGCCACATAAAAAAGAAATTTAAGAAACAGATACAAAAAAAATTGTATAACTAAATACATAATAAAACAAGTTGGAAATTGCACGTGAAGCGTAGCAAATGAGTTGCGTTCGTACGATAACGAAGTTTTAAAAATATTCAGATCGTGGTGATATAGTAGAGCGTACTTCGGATACAGTGTAGTAGTCGAAATTTTTGTGTTTTTCTAAATATGCAGGAAGTAATTTTTATTAAACCTCAGCAACGTATATCTTATTCATAAAATGTAAAATACTTAGATAAAATTAAAACACGTCCCAAACAATGTTCTCCGTATAGCATTATGCAGTGGAACACTTTTGTGTGTCCCTGTAATTTAATAATAAAAATTCTTTGCTTCACATATTGTACAGATTGCACATATTAGTATATACTTCATAGATTCATGCCAATTCTATTATGTTCGAATGAGTGTAACATCATTAAAATGCATTTGAATCTTTTTTCCCATTGACCGTAATGTAATGGAATACTTTTGATTCTCCCTGTAAATGATCTATGCATCCGACTTTCATAACATTTGAAAATGACTCGACAAAATTACGTAATAATTATATGTTTTAAATTTCAAACGATTAAAATGCATTTGAAAATTTTTCCCCATTGACCGTATTGACCTGAATCCTTTTGATTGTCCTTGTAATTGATCTATCCATCTGATTTTCATAAAATTTAAAATGACTCGACAAAATCATGTTATAAGTATGTATTTTAAATTTCAAACAATTCGGTTGGGTAGTTTTTGCGTTGTTATATGCGGACAGACAGACGGACGGACGGACTGAGCGACAACAATAGGTGTTACGTATTTACATAATTACGAACGCACCTAAAAAGGGAAAAAAAGAAAACAAATGTCCATTCGATCCACAAACTGAACTATAGTCCATAAACAGCTACCAAAACGCTCCATTTTTTTTTAAAGAACTATTTTCAGAGACCATACATTATAGTTTAATAGAATAAAAGGTAAAAAAAAGTATAATTTGCCTAAAAATATAAGAGAAAATGAGAAAAATGTTACTCTTATCAAGAAAAATTATATGCAAGAAAAGATGAAAATTTATACAAATGAGGAGAATTCAACCGAACAATGTACACAAAAACAAGCATAAAAGGGAAAAAAATAGCAAAAAAGAGGTCGGCGACCGCGTAGTCTGGTAACTCAGGACAGAGTATAACAAAAAGTACAAAAAATAAATTAATTAGAAATATCAAAATTTAAAATACATAAAAAAGAAAGAATATTAAATAATAAAGAAGTTTTTTTTATGAATTTCTAGTCTAAAGAACTCTAATAAAAATACTTTTTTAAGGATTTTTTTAATATATAAACTCTGATAGAATCAAAATATATAATCAATATAAAATCATACAAAATTAAGGTGCATTTTAGGTGCTCGGAGAAAGTTGAGAAATAACGTGTCTTCTGTATAAAATGATTAACATTTGTTATTAAAAGTTTCTTCGCCAAATAAAATAAAGCTTTCAACCAGGCATGACTTTAAAAACTCAAGTATTAACCACCATAGAAATAAAGTGTGTAAACAATGGAAAATATGTGTAAAATTGAAAAAACATCTACCAGTATCCAAAATACATTGCTTGTGCTTTATAAATAAATAAGAATATTTAAATTTTAAACTGCTAAATCGTAGTGTAAGTAGTCTAGACATTTCTCTACTTATGATTAGGTTCTTTGTATCCTGCGTCAGGTACGTATTTTATATTTGTCAATTGTTTAAATTGAATAAATAAATCCTGTTAGTAATGGAAAGGGAAGATTGAAAGATGTGTGTTTGTCCTTGAAAAATTACATTTTATCTTTTAAATGTAAAATTTTAAATTCAGAAATATACCAAAAATTTAAATTTTTCGACAAATTACAGAAGAAAACTTCCTTAAAAAATACTACTGGTATCTGAATTGGCAGAACCATTTCCGAATATTAACCGATATTTTTTGCTGTGAATGCTTAAAAAAAGGCAAAAAAAGCTTACAAAATTAGTTAATGTACAATAATGCTCACAAAAAAGGTAAAAAAAAATGGCTGCCTGTTACCGACAAATGAGATAAGGATCAAACATAGACGCCACCGGACATTTGAAACGTCTCAAATTCAGACGCATGCAAGTGTCTTACAAATTAAGACACTTTAAAATCTCTGAAAATTGAACCGCTCACTTAAGATAATTGTGTTTATTAATATAACATTTCAGTGCACTGTTGTAAAGATAAGATCTTTTATCTCAAAAATAGTTTATAAAAAATTCTTTTTAGAAAATTTTATATTACGCATATTTATTATAAATAATTTTCAAACTAGGAACAATTTACTTTAGGTACATATTACAGAATGTTGCATAACAGTAATTTTTGCATAAGAAATATTTTTACAATTAATTTAAACTTAGTAAATACAGTTTAACTCTAGTTTATCCGTATTCTCTTGAGAACGTGTGTTTTAAGAAATGCTTATTATCTTTCAAAAATGAACTTAAATAATTTACACTAGAAAATAAACATTTGTATTATGTTCTATGTTTTCTCATCTAAAATTACTTTTCTAGTAAAACCTACTTATTAAAATTTGCATTAAGTATTATTAACATATAAAAATGAAGGCCAATTAACTTTATGGTTTAAATATAAGTTTTACGCGTTGTTTGTTTATGACATAATTATCATTAGAAATATAGTTCTTTTTTCTGTTTTACGGTGCATCATAATTTCTGTTTTAGAATATATTCACAATTATATTTTATCTTGTTTATTATTTTAAATTTTGTTACATAATTAAAAGTGCAGAATTGCGGAGCAAAACCTTCGAAAATACAGATTTGTTTATCATTCACGTGATTTAACTCTTTTGGTATAAATACATTTAATATTTTTTTTTATGAAATTTTATATCCATGTGGCATTCGCAACATGTAAAGGGAAATATATACTAATATGAACTTAAAAGTATTCAGATTTACCTAAAAGGCGATTAAAACAATTAAATATAGATAATAGTTAATTTTATTTTAAAACATCTTAGTACTTTAAAGACTTTAATCAGGCTCTTCCTCAGAGAACATTTTCTTGATTTATACAAATACATGCTTCCGTTTCGAAAATGAACGAGACTCGTGGCTTAAAAATTGAATTAGTAGTGCTTTAGGTGAACAGTAAAAAGAAATATTTAATTGTTGTACCATAAATTTTAATACGTCCTTTTCTCCAATTGTCAGGATTTATTTTCAGGATGTTAAACCTGAAGCGTATTAAAATGATGCTACAACAATTAAATATTTCTTGTTACTGTTCGCTTAAAATAATACTAATTCAATCCTCAAGCCACGGGTCTGGTTCTTTTTCAAAACGAAATCATGTATTTGTATAAATAAAGAAAATACTCGCTGCGGAAGAGCCTGATTAAAGGTTTGAAAGTACTAAAATATTTTAAAATAAAATTAACTATTAACGTCTATAGTTAATTGCCGTTTAAGTAAACCTGAACATTTTAAAATTCATATTCTATATTTTGTGTTAAAAGCAAGGCGAAAATTTCATTCCGTCATACATTTTTATATTTTTGTAAAGAGAATTTTTACATTATTTCACCTTCAAGAGAAATCTAGTTCAATATGCGAAACCCAAAACTTTCTTCTTTCTAATACATGTTGATATTTCAAAAAAAGAAATTACAGATGTTAATACTGC
Source organism: Maratus speculifer (assembly GCA_964019185.1). Lineage (NCBI taxonomy): Eukaryota > Metazoa > Arthropoda > Arachnida > Araneae > Salticidae > Maratus > Maratus speculifer. The sequence continues at coordinate 238,025,920 of OZ025295.1, read as the reverse complement.
AATATTATTAGCTCCATACGATAGCAACTTTGAATTTCGTCTTATATATCTGCTTCATTCAACTAATTAAAAAAAGAGCTAATCTCGATCATGATATCTATATATTTAAAACACCTGGCTGTTTTTTTGGTCATCAGCCCTGACCTTTCTACTAGCTCGATTTTGATAATTATTTTTTTAAATGAAAGCTGTTTACGTGTAGATGTGCCCATTCTGGCTAATGTTTAATTTATTTCATTTTTTATATTTTATTTTTAATTTTAAAAGCTTTTTCATGACATTTCTTCAAAACAGTGGCAACAGGTTAAGCTTTTCTCAAAATTTATTTTGTTTCATTATTTTCCGCCAATCTTGAGCTTGATCTCATCGGTGAATGTATAATCGCATTTCAAACAAAAAAATAAATAAATAAAGGTTTTCGTTAAATTTAATCATAATAAAATGATTTACATACCTGAAATACACAGATTATTTATTGAGTAATATTATTAAGTATTATGTAAGTAAAATAACAGAAGATAAACTTTAATAAAATATAATATCTAAAGTGAAATTTTGTCGATGGAGAAAATGTCGTCATAAAGAAACTAGATAAATTTATTCCATGAATATAAAATACATTGTTATTGCTGTGTCAGTAATGATATCATATTCACTGACTTTAATTCCTGCATCTAAATAAAGTGAACTTCTATTAATTTAAAGGTTCATGGTGTGCACAAATGAAAATATTTCTATAAACTGCGCCATTTCTATTTAATTATAATGAATATTTTATGAAACTAAAGAATTCTTGAATAACTGCATAAATCACGCTTTTATTTAAGAAAAGATGAGTATTTCTGAAGGTGTAAATAATGTCATGTTAGAAAAAAAAAATAAAACCTGTGATATGCCGGTATCACTATATTTCTATCTTACATAATATCAAAAAATAATTAAAATCATTTCATTGTATTAAGTTGTTGTTTAAAAAAAAAAAAAAAAAAATCTGCATTTCAGCAACGAATACAAAAATTTTATTCTTTTTAATAACAGAGATATCTTTTTTTTTTTTCGTTGCCATAGCAATAAAATTAATTTTTACAAGTTCATGGAGGATACAAACCAATAAAAAAATTAAATTTATTGCAAGTGCTATAAATGTGTAGTGGGTTGGTTAGGCATTTTAGTAAGTCCCTGTTTCTATTATAATTAAAATGTTTCATTGATATTATAATTATTGTACAGTTATCAAGCGATATTTAAACGGAGAAATTATAAACTATGCAGATATTTTTGAATTCGTCTTCCGGGGTATAATATTAACTTCCTAAGTAATTTGGCATTTAAATAATGTATTTAAGGTTTAGAAACCGCATTAAAAAAGATTTGTAGCTGATGTTAAGTCTAACATAATAATTTATGAGTTGTTTTCCTTATTTTTGTTATTTTCTGAAGTTTGTGTATCTATCTTCATCATGAAAAGTATGTTATCCGTATTTTAAGAGGTGGCAATTGTTTATTTCACTCAGTATTTTCCTGTCTATATAAGACTGATACATATCACACCTAATATATATTCTTTTCCGTCGAGTTTCGACGGGTGCAGCTAGCTGCACCCGTCGAAACTCAAAAGTACGAAACTCAAAAGTACTCTTAATGTTTTATAAAAACAGTCCCAAATTCTTAGAGTTCTTAACATAAATAAATGTACTTTTCAGAAAACATGACAAAAAATATTGTACAGAATACCCAGTAATCAGATTTAAAAAATTGTAAAATATTATGAATAATAAGCAGGTTTACTAAATGATTTGACAGCATGCGTGTAAGTAATCAAAATATAATTTGGATAATGTGTTAGGTAAATTTATAGAGTAACTTCTATAAAAGTCTCAAAAACATAACTTGAAAATTCTGAACATTATCGTCAATAGAAGGAGCTCAAAATCCGTTAATCCCAAAAGGAAGCAAAAAGATAACGAGCTGTATCCAAATATAGTAGTATGCGAGACATTATATGTACTGTACTGACTCTAATTAATGGATATATGGATACAAACCCTTATGATTTTGTTTCCTTTTGGGAACAACGGATTTTGAGCTTATTCTATCGACGGTAATTTTTAGAATTTTCAAGCTTTGTTTTTGTGAGTTTCAGAAAGGTTACTCAATACATTTAGCTAATACATTATGCAATTTATATTTTGATTGTTATCAAGTATGCGCATTGAAATTTGTTTTAGCAAACTTGCTCTTTTTTCATGCAATTTTTATAATTTTTTAATTTTGATAACAGAGTGTTGTGTACAATGCTGTTTGTCATGTTTCCCCAAAAGAATATATTTTTTTTATATTAAGAATTCTGCAAATTATATGCAAAGAACTTGGAAAAATTCGGGACTGTTTTACTAATAAAAAACCCTCATTTTTTCTACGAGTATGCATGTTATCCACATAAAAATGAACACAGTTTTTTTTAATAAGGCACTTAATCATAATCTGCAGTTTGAACACTTTTGCTACATTAGTTTTGACAGGATTATCCAAAAGACATTCGTTTTTTTCAATTTGTTGACAGTCCAATATGGAGTTTTAGGAAAAAATCGTTAATGTATAACCTGTACTACTGATAACATATTTAGAATTTCAAGATAATTCTTTGTCTATTTTTTAAAATATTCAACAAAATGTCAAAAATTGCATGTAGCCGGTCACCTTTGGCCATAATGTGTATACATATATGACGAGCAGCGGATGGACATATTTATTGCATAAAGCAATTGATCTATTGCAAAATCAAAAAATATCATACCATTAACAAGAAACATATCAAAAGACCAATCAAACATTTAATAGTAAAAATTGAATTTTAATTTCGGTGTCATTTTTGAGGAAAAAATTCTAAAAATTTCTGCATGTCATAAAATTTGCAACAGTGCGCTTCCTGAAATGTTAACTCTCTCACTGTTTTATTATATTTTTATATTCAGATTGGGTTTTTAAAAAAAACGAATTCATTGAATTTTTTTTAAACTGCATAGATTTAGTTAAACTATCGTAATTTTTTTTTGTTATTGTTGTTGCAAAAAAAGCTCTTTTTTAGTTTCGTTTATCTGACGAAACCCTATTTGTCTGCACTATCTGTCTGTCCGACTGTCATAGGATCCGTGAACAAAAATGTATAGATAGGTTAGAGTCAAATAGTTAAGTCAGTAGTTAGTCAATAAGTTAGAGTTTTCAAACTTTGTGTACTTAAAGATGAATGCCTCGATTCACATGACAAATCATACAACTTTGAAAAAATCTAGTATTTAATTAAATTAATTTTATTAATGTCATCAGATCATTTTTGCGATTTACATTCTGAAAAAAAAAAGAACCTTAATTTGAACGTTTTCCATAGATAACATAACTTGGAGGTAAAGTGTCTCGCTAATAAACAGGAGACCGTTAGTTCGACTCCCGGTACTGCAAGTTGAAATTTTCATATTCTGATGGATTTATTTATGAGAAATTTCGCATTTTGTTCCAATATTTTGGCTTTTGGCTTTATCAGGTATTTATTCTTCTGATATTCATAATATTTTTTAGAATAAAATTTTCTTTGTATTTTGAAAGCTATTGTGACTTATTATTGATTTAATTAAGAGTCTGTTGAATTTAATAACGGCAAAGCCGATTAATGATGTCTTGGGTGCATTAATCTGTCCATGCTGAATTTTACGAAAATGTAATAAAACGACGCTGCATGGATAAAATATATATATATTATGTTTTTCTCAATCTAGCATAATGTTTCTTAAAAGATAGTTTTGAATATTTAAATAGTTATGCTATTCCTATTCATGAAATAGTGTAAAAGCGAGATGCATTAAAACATGATTACTATTGCATACAGTTTATAAAATTTTAGTGTATTTACAAATATTGCAATGTTAGTTTGTGTTTAATATGGATATGTTATCATGATAAATAAAATTACCTTTTTATCTTTATATCAAAAATATAATCCACGCTTTTTTTGTTATAAAAATCCATAAAATGAAATTAGTTCCCTTAATTTATCTTTAATGTCATCCTAACTTAACCTTTAGCTATAAATTTAGGTTCGTTAAAATAATCAAAGAGGATTTAGGACCATTAACCTACTTAATAAACTTTCACGTATAATCAGACATCAGAGTAATAGTAATAATTATTGTCAAATATAGTTACTTTTAAATCTTCGTTACCCTTAATTGTTTTAAAGAAACCTTCTTTAATAGCACTAAGCCACATGGGATTAGAAAATGATTGAATTTATAATAACGGCAAGGTCGATTAATGGTGCGATGACTGCGTTTATATTATATGTCCATGCTAAATTTTGCATGAATATAATAAATTAACACTGCATGGATAAACTTAAAATATTATGTTTTCTTCTATCTTGCATAATATTTCTGAAAAGATCTTATTTATTATTTAAATATTTGTGCTATACCTATCAATACAAAACTGTAAAAATGAAATGTATTAAGACATAATTACTATTACACGCAATTTATAAAATTATAGTGAGTTTAAAATTATTGCAAAGTTTGTCCGTGTTTAATTTGGTCATCTTATCATGCTGCTAAATACAATAACATTTTTCCCTTACATGAAAAATACAATCAAAGCTTAAACATGCTTTCATCTTCATAAAAATTCATTCTGCGTTTGAAATAAAAGTAGTTCCCTTACATTTTTTATTATGTTATTCTAACTTAACCTTACATAATAGCTGTAAATTTAGGTTCTTTTAAATAATCAAATAGAAATTTGGACCATTAACCTACTTAATAATATTTTACGTGTAATCAAACATCAAAGTAATAGTAGTAACTATTTACAGATATAGTTAAATTTAAATTTTCGATGCGCTAGTTGAATTAAGGAAGCTTTTTTTTAAATAAAGCTGAGTCACAAAATATTGAAAAATGATTGAATTTATTATAAAAAATTTTGATTAATGATTCGATGAGTGCACTGAGGTATCTATTCTTATGCTAGATTTTTTATAAATAAAATAATTTGACACTATAAGAATAAAGTAAAAATATAATGTTTTCCTTTGCATAATATAATTTTCTTGAGAAAATATTTTTTATTACAAAAATATTTACATTATTCCTATCCATGCGATAGTGTAACAGAGAGAAACATTCAAACATAATTACTATGGCATACAATTTATGAAATCTTAGAGTGATTACAATGTCATTGAAATGACACTTTGCATGTTATTGCAAAGTTTATTGGTGTTTAATTTGGTGATCTTATCACGGTAAATAAAAATACCATTTTAACTTATATCAAAAATAAAATCCACGCTTAAAAATCTTACTTATTATAAAAATTCATAAAATGAAAGTTTTTCATTTACTTTACATTTACATGCCCTTTTAACTTAACTTTTAGCTATAAATTTATGTTCTTTAAAAAAATCAAATAAGAATTAGAGGCATTAACCTACTTAATAAATTTTTACGTATAATTAAGCATCGCAGTTATAGTAATAATTATTGCCAAATATAGTTAAATTTAAATCCTGGTCACCCTAAATCTTCTTGATTAGCATTAAGCCATAAGAGATTAAAAAATATTTTAAATTTATAATAACGACAAAGTTGATTAATGGTGCGATGAGTGTATTGAAGTGTCTATGATAGATTTTGCATGAATGTAATAAATCCACACTGCGTGGATAATCTGCAAATATTATGTTTCCCTCTAGCTTTCAAAATATTTATGAAAAGATGGTTTTTATTACTTAAATATTTATACTACTCCTAACTATGCAAAATTTTAAAAGTGAGATATAATAAAACTGAATTCATGTGTCACACAATTAATAAAATCTTACTAGAGAACGTTCGCAGGTGTAAGTTGTGGATTTGGACGAATGTGATATCAAAAGAAAAAATTCGTCATGTACGTTAAAGAATGCAATGGAACTAGTCGTCCAAATCTAACCGTTTTCAAGATATCAGCATTTAAAGTGTGAATGAAACTGTACGCGAGTACGAATCCGTAAGTGCCTGTCTAAAAGAGGGGAAATAACCGACAATGTGTGGGTGTAAAAGATTTTCCTCGTAGCTCGAGAAAAGATATTGGAAGGAGGTTTAAAAACAATGCAAAGAAACTTTTATCTTACGAACAATTTATGTACTTGCCTATCTATTTATTTATTCATTCACACTTCAAGTGCTGACATCTTGAAAACTGTTGGATTCGGAAGGATAGTTTCATTGTACTTTTTACCGTGCATGACTAGATCTTTCTTTTGAGACACCTGTTGTCCAAATCCTCAACTTAAAACTGGGAACGTTCTCTAGTTAGTTTGTTTACAATTATTGTAATTTTTTTCGTGTTTTGTTTGGTCATTTCATTATGCTGGTAAATATAATTACCTTATTTCAAAAATATAATCTACGCGTTAGCATTATTTATTGTTATTAAAATTGATTTTTTTAAATAAAAGTAGTTCTCTTACTTCATATATTATATTATTCTAACTTAACGATGGTTAATAACTATAAATTTAGGCAATAGGAATTAGGACCATTAACCTACATAATAAAATTTTACGCATAATCAGACATCGGAGTAAAAATAGTAATTATTGTCAGATAGAAGGTAAATTTAAATTTTCGTTTCCCTAATTGATTTAAGGAGGTCTTCATTAATAACACTAAGCCACAAGAGATTGGAAAATGATTGACTTTTTAATAGAGACAAAGCCTATTAATGGTGCGAGGAGTGCATTAACATGTTTATTCGTATGTTAGATTTTTCATGAATAAAATAAACCGACAGTACATGCATTAAATGAAAATATTATGTTTTCCTCTATTTAACTTGATGTTTCGGAGAATTTTTTATTATCTAAATGTTTACGCTATTCCTATTCATGCAATAATATAAAAGAGAGAGAACTAATTGCATCAAGTTATATTAAAATATAATTACTGTAGCATACAATTTATAAAATATTAGTGTACTTGCAAGTATTGCAAATATTGTTGATGGCCATCTTATCACGGTAAATAAATTTACCATTTTATCTGATATCAAAAATATAACTTTTGTTTAAACATGCTTTCTTGTTACAAAAAACCTTAAAATCAAAATCGTTCCCTTACCTTATATTCCATATCGTTTTAACTTAACCTTATACAATGGCCGTAAATTTTAATATTTAAAAATAATCAACCAGGAATTAGGACCATGAAGTTACTTATGCAATTTTACTTATTATCAGACATCGGAGTAATAGCAATAATTATTGTCAGATATAGTTAAATTTAAATTTTCGTTACTCATATTGACTTGAGGAGGTCTTCTTTTATTCTTTAACTAAACCACAAGAGATTGGAAAATGATTGAATTGATGGTAAAGGCAAAACCGATAAATTGTGCGATGAGTGCATTAATCTATCTACTCATACACTAGATTTTAATTAGTATAATGAATCGATATTACATGTATAAAACGGAAATATTAAGTTCAGCTCTACCTAACATACTGTTTCTCAAAAGACGTTTTTTATAATTTAAATATTTACGTTATTCATATCCATGCGCTAGTATAAAATTGAAATACATTAAAATATAATCACAATGGCAGATAATTTATAAAATCTTAGTGTGTTTAACATTATTATAAAGTTTGTTCGTATTTAATTTGGTCATTTTATTATATAAATAAAATTACCATTTTATCTTACATCATGTTGTTATTCACTCCGGTTATAAAAGTTCATTCTATTTGAAATTGAAAGTAGTTCCCTTATTTTATATTCCCTATCATTCTAACTTAACTTTATATAGCAGCTATCGATTTAGGCTTTGTAAAAAATAAAATATGAATTAGGACCATTAACTAACCCATTGAACTTTTACGTATAGTCAGACATCGGAGTAACAGTCATAATTATTGTCCGATAAAGTTAAATTTAAATTTTTGTTGCCTTTATTGACATAAGAAGGTTTTTAATAACACTAAGACACAAGAGACTGAAAAATGGTTGAATTTATAATAAATGCAAAGCCGATTAATGCTGCGATGAGTGCATTAACGTTTTACTACTATGCTAGATTCTGTAAGAAAATAATAAATCGACACTACATCGCATCAAATGAAAATATTACGTTTTCCTTTATCTAACATAATGTTTCTGAAAAGATAGTTTTTAATATTTAAATATTTCTGGGCTGTTCTTATCCATGCAAATGTGTAAAAGTGAAATACATTAAAACATAATTACTGTGGCATACAATTTATAAAATATTAGTGTGTTTACAAGTATTGCAATGTTGGCTCGTGTTTAATTTGGTCATCTGATCACGGTAAATTAAAATTATATTTTTATGTTATATCATAAATATTATCTACACTTAAACAAGCTTTCTTATTATAAAAATCCTTAAAATGAAAGTAATAAACTTACTTAATATTCCATGTCATTCTAACTTAATCTTTAGCTATGAATTTAGGTACTTTAAAATAATCACATAAGAATTAGAGCCATTAACCTACTTAATAAACTTTTATGAATAATCAGACATCGGAGTAATAGTAGTAATTAATGTCAAATATAGTTAAATTTAAATCTTCGTTGCCCTTAATTGTTTTAAAGAGGTCTACTTTAATAAAATTAAACCACAAGTAATTGGAAAATGGTTGATTCATAATAACGGGAATGTCGATTTATGATGCGAGGAGTACTCTGATGTGTATATGGTAGATTTTCTTTGAATATATTGAAACATCACTGGATAGATAAACTTAAAATATTATGTTTTTTTTCCTACCTTGCATAATATTCCTGAAAAGATGGTTTTAATTATTTAAAGATTTACTCTATTCACATCTATGCAAAATTGTAAAGGTTAGATATATTAGAATGCAATTACTATGACAGACAATTTATAGAATCTCAGTTTATTTACAATTATTGTAAAGTTTGTTCGTGTTTAATATGGGTCGTCTAATCATGTTGGTAAATAAAATAACCATTTTACTTTATATCAAAAACATAATCCGCGGTTAAAAATGATGTAATGTTATAAAAATTCATTCTATGTTTGAAGTAAAAGTAGTTCTCTTACTTTTTATAGTATGTCATTCTAACTTAACCGTATATAAAAGCTATAAATTTAGGCTGTAGCGATCTCGATCAGTATAAAGCGAGTTACTAGCTGAAAATAACGCTTGGCCTTTTGCTTGATGCTAACGTTCTCGCTTCCTGATCACGAGATCCCCAGATCAAATACAACCGGCACCAATCTTTACAAGGTACTTTAAAATAGTCAAAAAAATATTAGGGTGATTAACTTACTTAATAAACTTTTACGCATAATCATACACCACAGTAATAATACTAATTTTTGGCAGATATATTTATATTTAAAATTCCATCGCCCTAATTGATTTAAGGAGGTCAACTTTAACAACACTAAGCCACAAGAGATTTAAAAATGATTGAGTTTATAATAACTTCAAAGCCAATTATTGGTATGCATTAATTATTGGGTCATTAATCTACCTATGCTAGATTTTGCATGAAAAAATCTAAATCTAAACTACGTGGATATGATGAAAGTATTATGTTTTCCTTTTTATTGTACAATATTTTTCAAAAGACGTTTTTTATTGTTTAAATATTTAAGTTTTTTCTATCTATGCGAAGCTGTAATAATGACAGGTATTAGAACATGGTTACTATATGATGAAAATTATAAAATGTTTGTGAGTTTTCCGGTATTGTAAAATATAAACATAATTTGCTTGTTTTTAACGCAGTTATTTGCAATATATGTAACGAAAATATGTAGTTCTTAATTTTGATTCAGAATTTTTAAAAATAAAAATTTAAATAAAAATGTAAAATATTTGGAAAAAAAAATGTTTTTTCAAAAAAAAAAAAAAAAAAAAAAAAAGTTTAAGAAAAATTGTGCCTTCAAAGGTAAATGCATTTTTTTAATTCGCTGAGTAAAAATTAGATGTAAAAGAATTGTAAAAGGTATGTTCCAATGTTGACCTAGTTATCTTTAACAGTTTTTGAGATCTAACAATTTAAATATGAGAAATAGTGAAAAATTTCACCAGGAAGGAAAACGCATTTTACTAGGATGTCTATATTATGACAATCATTGCTTAGAAGCTAGATTTTTAAAATAAAGCAAAACAAAAGAATAATATTTTCTGTTCCGATTAAGATAGAAACATGATTTAAACGTCATTTTGAGCATCGGAAAAAAAAAAAATACGGAATAATTTTTTTTAGAAGATTTGTGTCCCGGACACCCTTAAATATGGAATTGGAGTAACAAATGTATAACAATAAAAATACACTAATCTCAAAATCTTAGGATATTACTTCAAATTTTGCACTTCTGATAAACAAAGAAATTTTTTTATGTGGGTGAAAAAAGTCTGGGCCAGGATTCGAACCAGGGATGTATTGGCTGAAGCCGCCTTTGCTTTTTCAACTGAGCCATCCCGGACACGAACACTGGAGGATTATTTCACCCAAATAACCTTAATGATCATATAATCTGGTCTGATACAATGGATCAGCTCAATAGAATAAGGTTATTTTGGTGAAATAGAAGTTTGCAGAGCATTGGCGACTTCAGCCGTATCCCTGGTTCGAATACTGGCCCGGACTTTTTTAACCCACAAGGAAAATTTACATCTGTTATAATTGATTTTTCGATTAAAAAATCATGTTATAAATTAATCTAATATAAAGTCAAATTTAATTATATTTCTTAGATTAGATTGTTTGCTGTATTGCAACATAAATTAGTAATGTTTTCTGGTGGACACAGTTCTTATCATTTATGTGTTTTTTCCATCTCAACCGAGTGAATGCATTTTAACATAGATGACATTTTTGTGTACTATATTTTATTTAAATGTACGATTAAAAAAAAAAACTATTTTAATTAATCAAAATACAATTTGTTCTTTTAAAATTGTCATTAGATTAAAATTAACTTCAATTACGTTATTCATAACGTTAATACGTACAGTGTCTCCCAAAAGTGATGGGACACTTGTGCTTTATAAAAAGAAACTGCAATAAAATAAATAAACAAACATGTGCAAACATTTTTTGGGTGTGTTTCATATTTAAAGTTAGTAACAATTATTAACATAACATACATTTTGTCAAAATATTAAAATATTAATTTAGTAAAAATACAATTGTTCAGAACGGAGCAAAAAATGGCTCACATAAGTGATGGGACACTTACTTTTCCATCAAATATTTATCCAAAAATTTTACTTTTTAAAAGGTTTTAATATTTTGTTGGATTTCCTTTTACTTTTAATCTTTTTGGGATGGATTCGACTAATTTTTTTTGTGATTTCTGGAGTGATTTTACCCCATTCTTTTTGAAGCACCGATTTTAGTTGTTGTTTTGAAGAAATGGTGTGTTTGCGAATTCTTGATTCCAATTCTTGCCAAATATTCTCTATGGGATTTAAGTCTGGAGATTGTGGTGGTGTTTTTATTATTTCAGGACAGTTATATAGCAGCCAGAGTCTAACGTTCAGAGCAGTGTGCTTGGGGTCATTGTCCTGGTAGAATTTAAAATCGTTATGAAGGTTCAATTTTCGTGCTGAAGATTTCAAATTTTGCTTTAAAATATCAATATACTTGTACTGATCCATTATACTGTCAATAAAAACAAGATTACCAACTCCAGCGGACGACATACACCCCCATACCATAACTCCTCCTCCACCATGTTTTACTGTTGGTACCAAGTTCTGTTTGCGAAATTCTTCCCTGGGTTTTCTCCACACCAAGATTCTACCGTCAGAACCAAATACATTAAATTTACTCTCATCAGCAAATATAACTTTATTCCAGTAATCAGAATTCTTATTTATGTTGGATTTTGCGAAAGCTAGTCTGAGTCTTCTATTCTTTTCACTTACGAAGATTTTTTTCCTGGCTACTCTACCGTGATATCCAGCAGATTGAATTACCCTTCTAATAGTCTCAGGATTAATAATTATTCCATATAATGCTTGTAAATCAGCAGCAACTTTTGAAGCACTATTTCTTGGATTTTTTTTTTTAATATTTCGAACGATAATTCGCTTTATTCCATTGGATAGCTTTGATGGTCGGCCAGGTCTTCTTTTATCCTGAATCATATGATTCTTTTTATATCGTTTAATGATATTGAAAACTGTTGAACGACTCAAGTTAACTGTTTCAGCAGTTTTTCTAATAGATTTTCCACATTCAATATGCAAATTAATAACTAATTTTCGAATTTCAGGCGAAGTTTCTTTTCGTTTAGCATTCACGGCTACACAGAGCTAAAAAACACAAAAATTCCAAAAAAAAACTGGAGAGAAATACTGCAGACGATTTTATGAATTATTGCCAATTGCTTTTAAGTAAAAATAAAACCCCAAAAATATTTTTATTGCTTATTTCAGACGATTTTTGTTGCATATATAATGGTGTCCCATCAATTATGTGAGCTATTTTTTGCTCCGTTCTAAACATTTGTATTTTTATTAAATTAATATTTTAATATTTTGACAAAATGTATGTTATGTAATAATCTTTACTAAATTTAAGTATGAAACACACCCACAAAAAAAATGTGTACATGTTTTTTTTATTTATTTGATTAGTTTTCTTTTGTAAAGCACAAGTGTCCCATCACTTATGTGAGACACTGTATAGCTTAAAAAATATACAACGACAGGAAAAAAAGAAGAAATCTTGACACTTAAACCATATTCTGAATGTTCAAAATTTTTTAGCCTCCGATGCTATTTCTTTCAGACAAGCTAAAAATGTCGTGTCATCAGCCCTGAATTTTCTACTGAACCGATTTTGATAATTATTTTTTTAAATGAAAGCTATTTATTTGTAGTTGTGCCCATTTTAGCTATTTTTTAATTTATATCCATTTTTATATTTTATTTTTAAATTTAAATGCTTTTTTACGATATTTCTTCAAAATGGTGGCAATTTAGTTTATCTTTTCTCTCGAAAATAAAAATTCATATTCCATGATTACTTTCCACACGTCAGAAACTTTATTTCATCAGTGAACATGTCCTCGCATTTAAAAGAAAAAAAGTTAATTGTTTTCGTAAAATTTAATCACAATAAAATGATTGCATATAATTATGCACCAATTGAGGTACAAAAATATATTTACTGAGAAATAATATTAATAATGTAAATAAAAAAACAGAAAATAATTTATGATAAAAATTAATGTCTAAAGCAAAGTAAGAAATATTTCAAATGAGGAAAATGATGGCAATCAGCAACCAGATAAAATGAATTTACAATATTATTACGGACGCCTTTTTCATATTACTAATAACAGTAACTTTTAAAAAACATTTGAAGAGAAAATGACGTCACTATTTCAAATATCGCATTTTTACACATAACGATACTGCATTTCAATATTTCTTTTTATTATGGACACTGAGATTGAGATTTTACTTAAACATTTCATAACTTACATTTCATACTTAAACATTTTTATTTAAACATTTCATTCGTCGAATTCGACGGGATTCCACTCATTTTATTGTTAAAATGCATTTCCTTTTCCCCAGAGTCTATAAAAAAGCTTTTAAACTAAAGAAAAAATCTGTTTTTGATGAATCTAGTCAATGAAGATGTAGCATGTCAAATTGTATCTCTTTATTATTCTGCAATTCCAAAGTCTCAGAGAGAAATTGCTAATCAACTGGGTATTTCACGCCGTTCTGTTTGCTATTATATTGATAAACACAAGAAAAATAAAGTTAGTAATTTTATAAATATATATAGGACATTTGCACCATAAAATTTAACTAATAATAACACATTGCTCAGTGGTGCACAAAACAGGAATTTTAACATACATTTGTACAATTAAAATAAAATAAAACTTTCAACGTTTCGCGCCGTTAGTATTATTAGTTAGTATATTATTAGTTAATAACTTTTTTTTCTAATCGGAGGCGAAACTGAATTCTGCAATGGCAGTATCTACATTCAACTTGTATTATATTTTTTTCAGTTTTAAATAGAAGAGCGGGTAAGAGTTTGTATCGCGTGTTGTTTTTGTTTAACATAATCTAGAGTTCTCTCTCTCTTTTTTTTCCCCCAACAAGAAACTTTTCTGATACACATAACCGATGTAAAATGCTTACAGTGGTTTATCAACGTCATGCTTTGAATTTATAATAACAAAGTGTTACTATAAGTCGTAAAACCTTAGATTTACAAGCATCAGGGTAAACTATGTATGTCTTAAAAAGGAAATGCAGAGTTATTGGTACATCGGATTACGTCGAAACGAAAAATCGGTTCAAAAAGGCCGAAAAAGACTTCAGGCATCATTCAGTCTGATATTTCTTTACAAAGTTACGTACTGTTAAGAGCCCACACTACTGACGGAAAAAGACCCGGATGATAATGTATAGTCTAAGAAAGCGTTCTTTTCAAATATGTCGCTCAAATTTTAATATTTTGACGTGATTTTTTTTTACCATAGGATAGGGGAGGTCGATCCACAACCAGCCTAGTTTTTAATTTTTCACTTTTGGTTATATTCCTTTTATATTAGGATAGTTTCAGTTTCATAACCGGTTCTGAAAGTTGGAGCGTTCTTTTCAAATATCTCGCTCAAATTTTAGTATTTTGACGTGATTTTTTTGCATAGGATAGAGAAGGATGATCCACAACCGACCTAGTTTTTAATTTTTCAATTTTGGTTACATTCCTTTTATATTAGGATAGTTTCAGTTTCATAACCGGTTCTGAAAATTAAAGTATTTAAAAAAAATCAGAAACCAAAATCGAAAAAGTAAAACTAGCCCGGTTGTGGATAGTTCTCCGATATTCTACGGAAAAACAAATCATGTCAAAATATCAAAATTTGAGTGAGTTATTTGAAAAGAATGCCCCCATAGACTTTACATTATCATCCGGGTCTTTTTCAGACAGTAGTGTGGCGTCTTAATACCAATTATAAGGATTGCAGAAATAAAAGAAAAACAATACCAATGAATATATCAGTAAAGACCATCTGTCAGAAACTTTATACTCTTCAATAAGTATCAAGATTTTATTTTGTTGGTACTGTATTAGTTTTATTATATAGTTTATGGTTAAGCTGGAAAAAAAAGATGTCCTTGACATTTTATGTAGTGCAAACCAATAACAACATCAATGATAATAAAAAATATAAATTTGTGGACATGAAAAACAATGTAGGTTTTACCTATTAAATTCCAATTTCTACATTTGAAATACTATTTACAAAATTTAGTCAACTGATCATTTTGTAATTAACTTTAAATAAACCAAAATTAATGTTAGTGAACTTGGTTAATAATCAGTGAACAGCGTCAGCGGATTTTTCAAAATTTTAATAATAAATTTTTATTTTTTGACACATCATTTCAAATTCATGAAAACAAAGTTCCGAGAAAGTGGATATTAAACTACAAAACTTGCTACCATTTTCAAATTTAAAACTTGAACTAATTCTTCAAATATCTCAAGAAACTCGAGTAAATATAATTAACTTCTTGCTACATGACTCGTGAATATCTTTATGAACAAATATTATTCAATGTTTGCTTCCATTATAAAAAGCTTTGCCATGAAGTATAGCAGATGAAAAATAAAACTATTAATCCTAAGTTATGGATAACATGAGGTAAAGCAAAATCTAATTCATAATTGTTTGATGAAAACATCGTTCAAATCTTATGTTTTTGTTGTTGTTGTTAGAGTGTTTTTGAATCAAATACAGTGTAAGCAGGAAGTCAGCATAAGCTTTAAAAAATCAAAAATAGAGAATAACTATTGATATACACATGCAGCTTGATCTGAAAGTATTATAAAAATAAAAAATAATTTTAATTCGCAAAAAAACGTTTAAAAAATACATGGGTACATAGCATACTGTAATAATATCTTTCAGATGCATTGATATGGGTAAATTTATAGAAGTATTTGTTATTTCGTTCAATAGTTTCTGGTTTAGCCGTGAGTTTGTTGCATTGAACAAATTACTCAGCGAACGCCATTATCAGCATTTGTTCATGACTATTTTCTTCTTTGATTATGAAAATTGTTTAGGTAATAATACTAGTTGTTTTATAAACAACATTCGTCTAGTAACTTGTTCGAACCACTAAACTGATAATACAATAAAAATAAAAGTCACCAAGTCGCTTGATTTTTTTTAGAAAAATTCTCATTTACATAAAAATTTTCATTTACAGAAATTTCATTCCTGTTATTTCTTGATCACTGACATTTGGAAATGCAAATGAGGATTTGAGTTTTAAAAGTCGCCTTACCCAGACATTCAGATATTAAGAAATCGCGAAAACTGAAAGGTTCGTAGACTCCTTGGAATTTCGAAGGACTCTGGCACCACTATTAAAAAAAAGAAAATTTACATTTAATTTTTAAACCATAACAGTCGTAATCCCCGCCTTCATTCATAGATTTTACAATATTTTTCTGCAGTGAAACACTTCGAAAATATTCTTAAAATTTTGTGGTAAAACTGTGCAATCCCTACAACCGTTAACTGCGCACATACGGGTATTTGACCATTCTAGGCGGCCAAAAGTCAATTTTTAAAGTATGAAAATTGTTAAAAAGAAAGATAACCTGAGTTAGAGGACAGTTTCGAGAACTATATCCAACCCCTTCGAACTTTTTCAAGCGCACGCTTTTCGTTCAACTTGAGTCGGAATTTGATTGTTTAATTTGTTGCTTAAGTCTGCTCTTGGCGCTCGTGTAAACACATTATCTTTTCAGTGAAATATTTATAAGTTTATGTTTGTTTTGAAAGTTTTTCTGATGGATCCTGATACAACAGATAATAAAGCAAAACTTTAATATATTTTTTTGTTGTTTTATCATTATTAAGTTTAGTTGTTGTACTTTTAAGTTACCCTCTTATAACAATAAAATTATTTCTAAAATATTTTATTTAATAGAGTATTTGTTGTATTACCCAGTCAGATCCTGTTATAATTTCAGATTGAATCAAAAGTTTGAAACCTTGGGTGGAGAAAAATCAAAGAAACTGCCGCGGAAAAGCGCGGATGTGTATTTCTTGGTGTTTTGAACTTTTTTTTTTCGAAATTCAGAAAAAAAATCGATTATCGTAAATAGCATTCTAAAAGAAAATATTTTTACTGTAGATTCACAAGGTGCCTTGAGATTAAGTATTGTAGCCTGTAAATATTCGTTTGGTTGAATGCAGAGTTTTAATTTGTCTAATTTAGAAGATAAATTAATTTTTTTAAAAGATCAACTGATATCGCGTGAAGGTTACACAGAAGACCAAATTGAGATCTTAAAACACAATTCCGCACACTTTAAATCACAAATTAAGCAGAGATAGTTAAAAGCATATGAGAAGGAAGACGTTTTTCTGAAATACAATTATTTTTGGCTAGAAAGAACATTTCAGATACCTGTCATATGTTTCCGTCCAATAAGATTTCATCATGTCAAAGAAAATACTGATGTTGCGGTGGAAAAATCTAACTTTATAAAAAATTTTGACATGACAATAAACGCCAATGAGATTTATTTAAATGGCAACAGGTTCTCAGTCATTTACGTCTTCATCATGACAGTGGTAGATGACAAGATCTTCAACGATGCGACTTGTACAAAATACACAAGTCGATGCTACATATGTGGTACAACTTCTAAGCATTTCAACAAAATTGATATTCAAATAGAAACTCATTCTAAAGCCATCAAGTTTGGCTTTTAAATTTTACATGCTAGAAGTATAATTTTTGAAAGCACTCTCAATTTGGCTTTTAAGTTGCCAGTGAAGACATAGAGAGAGAGGAAGAAAGAAGCATAGAAAAAATCCCTTGAAATCTAGAAAAGACTTCGCAAAGAAACAGGTTTATTAGTAGACATACCAAAAGCAAATTTTGGCAATACCAATGATGGTAATAAATACAGGTGGGGTTTTTTAATCCAAAATTCGCTTCTGACATAACGCATTAATTATGACCTAATATGCCGCTAAAAATTCATACTGAAGACAATTTCAAGCGAACATACAGTTGATCCGGAACAAGACTTCGTGCAACAATTCTTTTAGAAAAATTGCAAGCAAAGGTATTTTTTATTGAGTACTTTTTAACTTCAGACCCTCTTATAAGTAGCCTGAAAAAAGTAAAAAGAAGGATGAACTGCTTTTTTCTAGAAACATTCCTTTTTCTTTTGCCTGAGAAGCCCAGTATCCGTGATGAGTTTTCAGAGACTTAAAAAGAACATTATTTTTAAAAATGTGCTTCATTTTAATAAATATAACAGGCAAGCTCCAGGTCAAGCATCATTTTCGGGAGCATCCTTGTATCTAACTATAGAATTGTTTTGTGGATAATGTACAAGTAGCTGGTACTAAACTTCATACATAATGTGCGTATGCATAAATTTTGTACTGCTCGGATCTGCATTTAAGATATCCCCCCCCCCAAAAAAAAGATGATCATAGATTTAAGAAAAAGTACTAGTTTGGCACTAATAGAAAAAAAATGATAGATTGGTTGACATGAATATTTCTTTGCAAATTTTTACTATCTACGTACATTATAAGATATAAGGAAAAAGAAAACTCAAAAATTGTCATAATTAATGATTTTAACTTGTCGCGTAATGAGGAAATATTAATAAAGAACTTCTTGTAAAGACTATAGAATACTAAATTGTTCTACTAAAATTTAAATCATTATTTTTCTAATGATATAATCTAATTTCTGCATGGTGTGAAGGGAATATTAGAAGCAGAGAGGGCGATAGGGACCGTACTCCGTTCCTAAATGTTTGAAAAAATATATGGATTTTAATCACTTTTGGGTAATTTTAAGCACCCTGTAATGAAAATCCTGATTAGTCTCATGGGAGCCTCTTAAAGAGGGGTATGGACCGGGGCAACTGCCCCGCATGCCCCTGTATAAGTCTGACCCTGAATAAATCGCCTTTATAAATGTACCAAATGTATTTTTTCTTTCAACCGTATCCTTTAGAATAGATATATATCATAAAATAATTTTGGCCGCGTAGATAACGCAAATACCCGTATGTGCTGCGTCCATTAGTTTTTATTCTGAACCAATATTATACAGCAATGCAGAATAAAGTAATATTTTCTTCACATTGTTTTTTTTATTCTATGCATGCGTTCAATATACATTGTATACATTGCATTAAAAGTAAATTGATCAATAAAGAAAACACGACTTATTTAATTTTGTATAAAACTAGTTTTGAAACTCACATACTTGAGTTTGCTGTCGCAAAATCCTCAAATTGCTTTCAGTACATCAGCTTAATTATTGTTTTTCTTTTTTTAGCCCCTCGGGACGAGCGTCTTTTACAAAATTTTATTATTTTATGACAGTTTTCTAAAATCTGAATTTTTTTCCTAGTTAATTGCAAAAATGCTCGGATTGAATAAGGCAAAATTTACAATTAACTTATACTGGTAAAAATAATCAGGGATTCTGAGCACCTTATTTGGTACGTACACCGGTCACTCATCCCTAAGGGGTTACCTAAATTTTATAACTTTACTACGGATTTAACCTAACCTTTTACATATCTAAAATTAGATAAGCTTTTTTGGTCTAATTTTAGAGAATATTATCGTGCTCTAAACAGATTTTGAGACGATCAATGTATTTCCTATCCCCGCAATTCCCTTTTTCTCTTATGACATAAATGTTGTGACATTTTTAAAAATCCAATTATGAAACATTATATAAATGAATATTTTAATCTCACAATTCTTTCATAGAAAAATATGGAAAATAATGTAAAAAACTTATGCATAATAACGACACAATCTTATAAACTTAATGCATAATGCAACGTTTTACGTTATTAAGTCAAACTTTAAATCTCATTTTGTCGCACGCATTTCCATAACTTGCAGACTTCATTATCAGTTTTACAATGAATGTAAACTAACAATTTCAACAATTCCTTTAACTTTAAGATTTGCGAAAATAAATTTTATCGGGACTTTTGTCTCCAGTGAATATACACACACCCTTAGGGAGGTTTGTGATACATATTCATGATAATTGTCAAAGCGAAATTTTCTGTTTTGTGGAATATTTGTAATATGTAAATAAATAATTCGTATCACGGTACTCATGAATATTTATACAATTTTAACTGCGTATATAAATATTATGCATTTTACTAAAATAAAATTTCATTAATTTAAATGAAGTTGAGGTAAGAGCAATTCTTTAGACTAAACGTTATTTTTTTATGAAATGTTATTTGAAATGATCTTTTTTCCCATTTGAAAATGAAAATAAATATTAAAACATTCTAACATACGCTGAAAAAAAATCTTGACACTCATTGAAAAAATTGAATTTGGTAACAAATGGTCGTTATATTATAATGTTTGATATGGATGATCTGATACATTCATTAGTTATTTTTATTTTTCATTTCTGCAGTTGATATAGTCCATATTATAAAAGCCAAACGTATCTGTGCTTAACTTATACGTCATTTTGCGAATGGCAACACTTTCCCCTGCAATTTCAGTTTTGCAATTTTTGCTACTTCAAATTTTACACTTATAAACATCGCACATTTTAAATTTTTACACCGTCGTATAGAGAAAAATATGTACTTTTAAATGCAATTTGTTTGAAAGATGTATCTTAATTTATTTTTAAGATATATTTTTTTAATAGTTTAGTACCAATTTTGTAATTGTGGCAACAGAAACACTCTATTTTCTCTTAAAATGAAAAAAAAAAAAAAATAGAAATTAAAAGGCGCAACATTTTTCTATACAATTCCGGTTTTGCGATTTCCGGTACTGCAAATTTTACACTTCTAAACATCATACATTTTAAATTTTAATACCATCATATAGAAAAAAAGGTATTTTTAAAGTCAATTTGTTTCAAAACTGTATGTCAATTTTTTTTAATTTATTAATTTTTTTTATAAATGTTAGAACCAATTTTGTAATTGTGGCAACTGAATCACTACATTTTCGTTTAAAATTGAAAAAAAAAATATTAATAAATAAAAAATAGAAATTAAAATGCGTCTGTTATAAAGTCCGGTGAATTTCGGTTTTAATTCGTTTAATAATTTGGATATTTAAGTTTTATACTATTTTAATAATTTTAGCTCAAATAATATTTGCTTGAGAGTAAGCCTGACAATATAATATATATTTTTTACTGTAACTAATTTTGTAGATTTATTACAAAGAAATTAAACAGTTCTTTTTTAAAGATTTTTTTTCGTCGAATTTCGACGGGTTCCACTCGTTAGTATTAACGTCGCATTTTAAAAAATTATCAGACCTGGCAGAAATATTTCTTTTTGAACCGAATTTTCGTTTCGGTGTATTGCCATGTGAAAATCTGCCTTGCTTTTTACAGGACATAGATAGTTTGTCTTAATGGTTGTAAATATATGTCTTTATGAATTACAGGAACATTTTGTTAAAGTCAAAACACGAGGTTATACCAAAATTGTAAACTATTTACGTCTTCTATGTTCACCGGAGTTGTTTCTTTTTATAGAGAAAATAATTTTAAAATCCTACTTTTCAAACCACTACTAGAAAAAATAAGTTGGAAATGGCACGTAAAGCGTAGCAAATGAGGTGCGTTCGTACGATAACGAAGTTTTAAAAATATTCAGATCTTGCTGATATAATAAACAGTACTTCGGATACAGTGTAGTTGTCGAAACCGTTTTGTGTTCCTGTAAATATACAGGAATAGTAACACTTATTACACCTCAGCAAAGTATATCATATTTATAAAATGTGAAATAGTTTAATATAAATAAAAGGCGCACCAAACAATGTTCTCCCGATACCATTCTGTAAAGGAATACTTTTCTGTGGCCTTGTAAATCAATAACAAATGTTCTTTGCACCACAGTTTGTGCAAACTATATATTATAATATCTACTTCATAGATCCATATCAATTTTGTTATGTTCGAATGAGTGTAACACAATTAAAATGCATTTGAAACTTTTTTTTTTCTCATTGACCGTAATGTAACGGAGTACTTTTGGTTGTCCCTGTAATTGATCTATGCATCCGAATTTCATATAATTCGAAATGACCAGACGAAATTAAGTAATAATTACCTATTTTAAATTTCAAATAATTTGGTAGGGTAGTTTTTGCGTTGTTATATGTAGACGGACAGAAGAACGAACTGAGCGACAACTATAGGTGCGGCATATTTACATAATTATGAATGCACCTAAAAATGGGGAGGAGAGATAATACCATTCATGTTGTTAATAAAATTAACTGATAAAAAATAAAATAAATGTGAATTTTACGGCCTAGTACGAAAGCGTGGTTTTCATGGTGTAAAAACGTGGTGAAAAACCATCTGCAGATTCTAGAACGAAATTCATTAAGCATATGGAAAATGGAAATGAATAGTTACAATTGATGAAGTTTGGATATATATATCTAATTGCAATACAAAAAAAAAATGTAATTTAACAAATTACATCCACTATTTTGAAAATGATATTTTCAAAGACTAGAGCTTTAAAGACTTTTAAATAAATTTTATATTCAAATTAATAATAACTTTTAGGATGATCATAACGAGTCACATATTACGTACGCCATGAATAAAAAAAAATAATATTCCTAGACCAAAAAAAAAAAAAAAAAAAAAAAAACAGTTGTTTATAGATATATACAACTTTAACTGCTTAAAATGATCATTTTTATTTGATGGAGTTAGGTAGATTGGCTTCTTAACGCCTCATATTACATACGAATGGATTAAACATTAATATTCCTGGACCCATCCTAAATAAATTTTAAATGAATTTTCAGTTTTACAATTTTAAGACCGACAAATTTTTGAACTTTTAAACACCGCACTTTTTAAATTTTTAGACCGTTGTGTAGAGAATAAAAATGCACGTTTTCAAAGTACATAGCCCATATTTAGGGTGGGGTCGACGAGCTAATAAGGCTTTCATGCTCACGAGAATTTTTCTGTTTTAACTAGGGTGCACGGGTTGTAGTGTTGAAGAATTGCCAAGTGTCGATGGGGGCAACGCATGGTCAGATATCTTTTTTTTTCTTTTTTTTTTTTCTTTTTTTTTTCTTTTTGCTTTGAATATGTGTAGATAAGGAACCAAGATCTGAATTTGGATTCTTTCAGCTGAGACGTGACGTCGCTAGTGTCTGTAGGGGGAAGTCGAGACCCCTTGTTCAAGGGATTCTAAGGCTCATAGATCCCTGTGAATGATCCAAGGTTCCTCCATTCATGTGCATACCTGACCATAATGGCGCCAACTTTTGAAAAATATTGGGTTGACTCAAAAATGTTAGGTGTGCTCAAAGATATTTTGCTAAAATTGTACGACCAATTTGTTCTTCAAAGGGGGGGGGGGCTGAAGGTGAAAGATGAGTATTTCAAGTCAAGCTATCATTTTTTAATAAACTTTTATTCAAATTATATTTTCATCCGTTTTTCATTATAAAAACATTAATATTTATTGTAATATCCTCATGTCATGAACTTGACTACAAATTGAAACAGTTGAAAGTAAAATATGGACATTTCAGTTATTTGTGATTTATGGATATCAGTTGAAGAATTAAAACACATGGTCATTGACAAAATAAATTTTATTCTTGGGAGAAAATAAAGTAATAAAAAAATGAAATAAATAACTAAGTAGAACAATGAAAATTGAATATGCTATGATTTAAAATTATTCGGTGGGCTTGGCCTCCTAGGGCCCATATAAGTTGGCGCCAGTGTCAGGCCTAGTTGGGATTCGAAAGAATCCTGTGGCGACCCTGGCCGGAGCACGGTGTGATAGCCATTAATGGCTGCGGACACCTACCGAGGATGTCTTAAATGAAGTTTGTTTGATATCTTTATCTCAATTTGTTTTCAAATTAGTATTATTATTTAAATTTTTATTTCTTTTTGCCATTGTGGCAAAAGGAATATTCCATTTTTGGACACTAAACATGGACCAATCAGAAAATGAATAAAATAAAAAGGTTGTGGTATTCAACCAATGAAAAAATTTAAGTATACTTTGGATTTCCCAGTTCTCTGCCGAGGACAACAACTATTTTCCAAATAGGCAATAGAAAAACACGACTTGTTTAATTTTGAATAAAGCTGATTTTGAAACCCGCATACTCGATTTAACTTACTGTCGCTAAATCTTAGTATCGTTTTTAGAGCAACAGTTTGGTTAGTTTGCTCTTTTTTTTAAAAAAAATAAATTTAATAATTTTATTATGTATTTAAATAAACCTTTTACTTATCTAAAATTAAATTCACTCTTTTGGTTTATTTTTTTTAAATATCTCCATGCTCTTAGCAGATCTTGAGACGATCACTGTATTTTTGTCACATAATTCCATTTATCCTTTTGAAGTATAGTAATAGTAACAATATAAAGAATTAAATTATTCGAAAATCTAGACAGTATATAAATGAAAATTTTAATCTCACAAGTCTTTCACATAAAAATATGGGAAATAATGCTAATAACTGATGCATAATAGCGACACAATGTTATAAACTTAATGCATAATGCAACATTTTACGTTATTAAGTCTCTTTTTAAATCTCATTTTCTCGCTTGCATTTCCATAACTTGCAGATTTCATTCTTAGTTTTACAATGAATGTAAATTTACAATTTAAACCATCCATTTAACTTTAAGATTTGCGAAAATAAAATTTAACGAGACTTTTGTCTCTAGTGGAAGTACAGACACCCTTAAGGGAGGTTTTGTGCTACATATTCATGATGATAATCCAAACGAAATTATCTGTTTTGTAAAATATTTTAATATGTAAATAATCATTTTGCATCATGATACTCATGAATATTTAAACAACTTACACTGCGTTTATAATTATTATGCATTTTACTAAAATAAAATTTCATTAACGGAAATAAATTTTAAATTAGAACAAATCTTTTGACTAAACGTTAGTTTTTAATGATATTCTACTTCAAATAAACTTTTTTTGCACTAAAAGAAAGATAAAAAAAAAATTATAACATACAGTGTCAGCAAAAGAATCTTCACACTGGTTGAAAAATGTGAAGTTTATAAGAGATGGTCCTTACTGATGCATTCAATCTTATTAAGGTTTTATTTTATGCTTTTTTCTACAGTTGTTTTAGTTAGCATTAACAGTACGTCGAGTTTTCAAAAAAATATCAGACTTGGCTGAGATCTTTCCAGGTCTTTTTGATCCGATTTTTAGTTTCGGGGTACTGCCTTGTGATAAATCTGCCTTGCTTTTTATAGGACACAGATAGTTTGTACTGATGCTTATAAATCTAAGACTTTCAGACTTACAAAAACCATCCAGTACCAGAACTGAAATTGGATATTGGATAAAGCTAGATTTGAAACTCGCATATTACAGATTGTTTACCATAGCCAAACAATAAAATTGTTTTTAGTTAGATTGTTCTTTAATATATATATATATATATATTATTATTATTTTACTATGTATTTAGCCTAACTTTTTAAATTTCTGCAATTAAATCCGCTCTTTTGAAAATATTCCCTTCCTCTTAGCAGATATTGAGAAGATCGCTGTATTTTCTGTCACTTTATTCCATTTCCCCTCTTATAGTATAAGAAAAGGAACATTATAAAAGTCTAATTATAATAAAATACAGACAGTATGTAAATAAATATTTTAATCTTACAATCCTTTCATATAAAATATGGAAAATAATATAAATAACGTATGCATAATAAAGGGACAATGTTATAAGTTTAATGCATAATGTGAAGTTTTACATTATTAAGTCTATCTTTAAATCTCATTTTGTCGCACGCATTTCCATAACTCGCTTCCAGACTTCATTATTTGCTTTACAATGAATGTAAATTTACAGTTTCATCCATTCCCACATAACTTTAAGATTTAGGAAAATAGAATTTAACGAGACTTTTGTCTCTGGTGAAAATACAAACACCCTTAAGCGAGGTTTCTGCTACATATTCATGATAATAATCAAATCGAAATTATCTGTTTTGTTGAATATTTTTAATATGTAAATAATTATTTCAAATCACGGTACTCATGAATATTTAAGCAATTTAAACTGAGATTATTAATACAGTGTAACCTCCAAATAAGGGACACTCCGAATAAGGGATACCTCTATTCAAGGGACAAAAGTTGCGGTCCCATAAATGTCCCTATTTTGGAGGTTTCACTGTATTATGCATTTTACTAAAATAAAATTCCATTATTTAAAATAAATTTTAGGTAAGAGTAGTTCTTTAGATTAAATGTTATATTTTTAAAGAGATGCTACTTAAATTAACTTTCTTTGCATTTGAAAATGAAAGTAAACATTAAATTATTTTAACATACAATGCCAGAAAAAGAAATCCTGGCACTCATCGAAAAATGTGTTGTTTGTAACAAATAGTCCGTACTGATACATTCATTAGTAATACTTCTTTTTAAGTGCGTTCGTAATTATGTAAATGCGTAGCACCTATAGTTGTCGTTCAGTCCGTCCGTCTGTCCGTCTGTCTGTCTGTCCATCCGTCTGTCTGTCCGTCCGTCTGTCTGTCCGCATATAGCAACCCAAAAACTATGGAGCCGAATTATTTGAAATTTACAATATATAATTATTACATAATTTTGTCGAGTCATTTCAAATTTTATGAAAATCAGATGCATAGATCAATTACAGGGACAATCAAAAGTATTCCGTTACATTACAGTCAATGAGGAAAAATTTTCAAATGTATTTTAATGGTGTTACACTCTTTCGAATATATTACAATTGATATGCATTTATAAAGTACATATTATAATATACATTTTGCAAAATCTGTGGTGCAAGGAACATTTGTTGCTGATTTACAAGACCATACAAAAGTATTCCATTACATAATGGTATAGGGAAAACATTGTTTAGTGCAAATTTTAATTGTATTTAACTCTTTACAATTTTATGGATTGATATATGCGAGTGATATTTTAAAAACTGCGTTATCGTACGAACGCACCTCATTTGTTATGCTTCGCGTACAATTTCCGACTTGTTTATTTCTGGATTGTTCATAGTTAGCATTGAAATTGCATCAAGTTTTAAAGAATTATCAAACGTGGTTCAAGTATTTCCAGGTCTTTTTGAACCGCATTTTTCATTTCGGTGTAGTTCCATGTGGCAAATATGCCTTCCTTTATAGGACATAGCTAATTTGTCTTGTAAATCTAAGTTTTTACGATTTACTAGAACACTTTGTTATTAAAATTGAAAGCACGAGATGGTTGAACGATTGTAAACTTTTTTCCATCGATTATGTACACTAAAAATGTTTCTTTTTAAGGAGAATGGTATTCAAAATATTCTTCTTTTCAAACCACTACCAGAATTTTTAAAAAATGGAGAGAACATTTTAATTTGCAAGGGATTTCGTGTTATTCCCTTATTAATGATATTTGTACAACAAAAAATTACTTGAGTTTGAAAATTCGCCTTTCTCAGAAATTCAAGCTTTTGGAAATCGCGAAAACCCTCTAACCGCGTCCATTGGTTTTTAATATAAACCAATATTTTACACCAGTGCAAGATAAAATAATTTGTTGTGTTTTTCAGTGCATGCATACAATTTAAATTGTATACATTATACAAAAATAAAATTGATTGATAAATAAAACATGGTTTATTTAATTTTCTATAAAGCTAATTTTGAAACTCACATGCTTGAGTTTGCTTGCAGTCGCTAAATCCTAACATCGTTTTTAATACAACAGTTTTATTCGTTTGTTATTAATCCCATCGTAACGAGCGTCTTTTACATAAATTTTAATCTTTTATCACCGTATTTTAAATCAGCAATTTTTCCTTGTTGTTCGCAAAAAATTTCAGAATGAATAAGTCAAAATTTACAATAAACTTTTACCGTTGAGAATGATCAGGTATTCTGAGCACCTTATGTGGTATGTATACCGGTCAATCGCCCCCAAGGAGTTAAATAAATTTTGTCATTTTACGACGTATTTAACCTTATCTTTTACATATCTAAAATTAAATACGCTTTTTTGGTTTTATTTTTGAGTATATCACCGAGTTCTTAGCAGATTTTGAGATGATCACTGTATTTCCTATAATTACACATCGCAAATTTTAAATTTTTGCACAGTCGTATAGGGAAAAAATGTATTTCAAAATGCAATTTATTTGATAACTGTATCTTAATTTATTTTTGAAACATTTTTTTTATAAAGTTTTTAATGCCATTTTACAAAGATATTTTACTAATTGTGGCAACAGATGTTATTCTATTTCCATTAAAGCAAAGGTGAAAAGTTAGAAAATGATCATTGTATATTTATATTGTCATTTTCTCATTAAAAGTGAAAAAAATTGAAATTTAAATACGTGCTCTGCGAACAACATCGTGTGTTATAAAACCCGGCGATTTTGCTTTCGTTTACACTTAAAAACAAATAAATAGTACAATATCTGTTTCAGCTAATAGCATAAAGACTTCAAGTTTTAAATCAAAATGATCAAATTAAAGTACCAATTTTTTTTTTAAAGGTGAATGCAGATATGAAAAATGCGTATGTAAATTTTGATGTGGTAAGAATGATGTCGTACTTAGATTTAACGGAGAAAAAAAATCTAGGATTGAGTCACTTGATTGGATTGTTTCAAATGGATTTTTTTGTTTGTTTGTTTTTCATTTTGGAATAGTAGCAAAAGAACCTTAATTGATAACTTTATCATAATAACAGATATTTATTATTTTTTACTGCTTACATATACGATTAAAGTTTAATTTGAAAAATTTCTACAACTGAGTTTTATAGAAACTAGAGTTTCATATTTTGTTAAATTTAAGTTAAATATCATTCGTTTAAAAGTTAGACTTACCAATATAAAATACCTTTTTTATTGTAATCAATTTTGTAGTTTCATTATAAATCAATGAAACAGTTCTTATTAAACTTTTTCTTTTTTCGAAACTCGTCGGATTCTACTTTGTTATTATAAAATCCAGACAGAATATAAATGAAAATTTTAATCTCACAATTCTTTCATATAAAAATATGGAAAATAATGTAAATAACTTATGCATAATAACAACACAATGTTATAAACTTAATGCATAGTGCAACGTTTTACATTATTAAATCTATCTTTAAATATCATTTTGTCGCACGCATTTCCATAACTTGCGGACTTCATTATTCGTTTTACAATGAATATAAATTTACAATTTCAACCATTTATTTAACTTTAAGATTTACGAAAATAAAATTTAACAAGACTTTTGTGTAGAGTGAAAATACGCACTCCCTTAAGGGAGGTTTGTGCTACATATTCATGATAATAATCAAAGCGAAATTATCTGTTTTGTTAAATATTTGTAATATGTGAATAATTATTTTGCATCACGATACTCATGAATATTTAAACAATTTAAACTGCGCTTATAAATATTACGCATTTTAGTACTATAAAATTTCATTAGCTAAAATAAATTTCAGATAAGAGAAATTATTTTGACTAAACGTTATTATTTTATGAAATTCTATTTGAAATAAACTTTTTTCGCATTTGAAAATAAAAACAAAAATTAACACATTGTAATATACAGTGCCAGATAAAGAACCTTCACATTTAATATGTAAATAATTATTTTGAATCACGTTACTCATAAATATTTAAACAATTTAAAATGCGTTTATAAAATATTATGCATTTTAATAACATAAAATTTCATTAGCTGAAATAAATTTTATATAAGAGCAATTCTTTAGATTAAACGTTATTTTTTTTATGAAATGTTACTTTAGATAATTTTTCTTCACATTTAAAGATAAAAATTAAAATTAAGCCATTGTAACATATACAGTGCCAGCAAAAAAAAAAAAAAAAAAAAAAAAAAAAAAAAAAAAAAAAATCTTGACATTTATTGAAAAATGTGAAGTTTTGTACTTTTCCGATGTATGCATTCATTGTATATGTTACAGACCAAACCCGATTTTAGGCCAAACTAGTTTTTACTAGCGCCCATCGGATAAACTAGTTTTTCCTAAACCAAACCGGTTTATAATAATGCCCATCGGATAAACTAGTTTTTCCTAGGCCAAATTAGTCTATCCTAAGGCCCATAAGACAAACTAGTTTTTTCCTAGGTCAAACTAGTTTGGCCTAACTTTTATAGGATAAACTAGTTTAGCCTGATGTTTATTGGTCTTAACTATTTTATCCTAGGCCAATTCAATTTGGCGTGATTTTATAAAATTCAATAACCGCCTCAGCGCCAACATTCTAGTTTGTCCTAGGCTTATTTAGTTTATCCTAGGCCAATGTAATTTTACGTGTTTTTAGCTCACAGGCGTCAGAGCCTGAGAAATAATGGTTTTGCAGGTTCTGTATGTATGCATTATGTACGTATGTACGTAACGCGATAACTCTTGATAGAAATACCTGATTTGTTTCAAATTTAGGATGTAGGTTCATTTTGATAAGGTACTTTTCTGATTAGTTTTGGGAATTCATTGGATAAGAATAAGGGGGTGGGGCGTTCTAGTTCAGACCAATAAACAGCAGACTAAACTAATTTATCCTATAAGAGTTAGGCGAAACTAGTTTGGCCTGGGAAAAACTAGTTTGCCCTATGGGCCTTAGGATAGACTAGTTTGGCCTAGGAAAAACTAATTTATCCGATGGGTGTTAGGATAAACCGGTTTGCCCTAGGAAAAACTAGTGTATCCGACGGGCGTTAGGATAGACCGGTTTGGCCTAGGAAAAATTAGTTTATCCGATGGGCGTTAGGATAAACTAGTTCGGCCTAGGCCAATCTAGTTTGGTCTAAAATCGGGTTTTGCCTGTAACATATACATCGTATAAAAATAAAATTAACTGATAAAGAAAACACGACTTGTTTAATTTTGGACAAATTTAGATTTAAACTACGCATTCTCGAGTTGGTTTTCTGTGTCCAAATCCTAACATTATTTTTAGTTCAACAGTTTAATTAGTTTGTTCATTTTTTAAACAAAATTTATAATTTTACTATGTATTTAACCAAACCTTTTACGTATCTTAAATTAATTTCAATCGTTTGGTTTATTTCTTTAAAATATCACTGTACTCTTAGCAGAACTTGAGACTATCACCGTATTTTCTATCACTACATTTCTCTACCCCTTTTGATAGTATAAGAATAGTTACATTTAAAAAAGTTTCAATCTAATTTGTTCAGTTTAAATCTAATTGTTATAAAATCAAGACAGTATGTAAATGAATATTTTAATCTCACAGTTCTTTCACAAAAAAATGGAAAATACTATACATAAAGTATACAAAATAATGACACAATATTATAAACCTAATGCATAATGCAACGTTTTACGTTATTCAATCTATCTTTAAATCTCATTTTGTCGCACGCATTTCCATAACTTGCAGATTTCATTATTCGTTTTACAATGAATGTAAATTTACAATTTCAACCATTCATTTATCTTTAAGATTTACTAAAGTACAATTTAACGAGACTTTTGTCTCTAATGAAAATGACACGCCCTTAAGGGATGTTCTTGCTTCATATTCATTATAATAGTCAAAACGAAATTATCTCTTTTGTTGAGTATTTGTAATATATAAATAATTACTTTGCATCACGGTGTTATGAATATTAAAATATTTTAAACACTTTTATAAATATTATGCATTTTACTAAAATAAAATTTCATTAACTAAAATAAATTTTAGATAAGAGCAATTCTTTAGACTAAACGTTAATTTTTTTAAGGTTTATTTTTGTCGTCCGATTATCTACACTAGGGATATAGGACCAGGGGTGGGATGCCCTTCGAGGGGGTCTTTCTAAGGGAACCTAACCCGTATTTACGCATGGTTCGAAGAAAACCACGAAAACTTCGAACGGTTAGGGCGACAGCCGCGATTGGGATCGAACGCAGCACCTGCCGTCTACCAGTTGAGAGGTCGGGACCTCTCGGCCACTGGTGGGGCTAATTTTTTTTAAGGAATATTATTTGAAATAAACTTTTTTCAAATTTGAAAATGAAAATAAAGATTAAAACATTCTAACATAAAGTGCCGGGAAAAAAATCTTGATATTTATTTGAAAATGTGAAGTTTTGTACTTTTTTCGATAGATACATTCATGGTATACATTGTATAAAAATAAAATTTTTGATGAAGAAAACACGATTTATTTAATTTTGGATAAAGTTAGTTTTGAAACTCGCATACTCAAGTTTGTTTGCTGTCGCCAAATCATAGTATCGTTTTTAGTGCAACAAATTAGTTAGTTTGTTCTCTTAAATAAAAACTAATTTTAATAATTTTATTATGTATTTAGTCAAACCTTTTACGTATCTTAAATTAAATTCAATCCTTTGCTTTATTTTTTGAAAATATTACCGTGCGCTTAGCACATGTTGAGACCATCACCGTATTTCTTATCCCAATATTTGTTTTCAACTCTTATACACTACCTGGGCATAGATTATCGTTCACTTGCGATTTTAGACATTTTGTTAAAAAACTAGAAAAATACATGAGGAATCATCTCGAAATTCTTAATGTATAAATTTATTTATAATAGTATCATACATCTCCGTGAAGATTTTTTCCCGAAACTCCATAGGGGACCGTCAACAAATTAAAAAAGAATGAATATCTTTTGAATAACCCTGTCAAATCTAATGTACAAAAAGCGCCCAAACTCTAGATTATGATTGAGTGCCTTATTGTAATACACTGTGTTCATTTTTATGCAAATAGCATGCATACTTGCAGAATTATTAATATTTTTATAAAAATGGTCCCAAATTTTTCCAAGTTTTAGGTAGCTTTCATTACAAAAAGTAAAAAGCTACCTATTGCAGCCGTCCGGAGGAAAGCACTTCCGGAAAATTTTGGTATATTTTCACCGATCATGACCCCCAGACCCCAAAACCACCCTCCGTTCAAATGTTGACACACATATATATATATATATATATATATATAACCATATATATATATATATATATATATCTGATTTTTGTCAGGCGATAACTAACGTATTTATGAACCGATTTGAATGAAACTTGGTATGTACATAGTACATATAAATGTCTCGACCGAGTTCGTTGGTCAGCATCATCCGCCATTTTGTTTCAAAATGGCGGCCATTTTAAATTTTTTAAAAAATTTAAAATTTAAAATTAAATGCGAAAAAATCAAAATTTGAAAAATATTTTTCTTTTACGTGTTAGAACTTAAAACAAAAATTCCAGAACACTTTTTATTTTGTCTATATCTTACAAAATGATTGAGTTATAGCACTTTGAACTTTTCTTATGGCTGACATTTTGAAACGATCTGATTTTTGTCACGTGATAACACGCGTATTTATGAACCGATTTCAATGAAACTTGGTATGTACATAGTACATACAAATGTCTCGACCGAGTTCGTTGGCCAGCGTCATCCAACATTTTGTTTCAAAATTGTGGCCATTTTAAATTTTTTAAAAAATTTAAAATTTAAAATTAAATGCGAAAAAATTAAAAGTTGAAAAATATTTTTCTTTTACGTGTTAAAACTTAAAACAACGATTCCAGAACACTTTTTATTTTGTCTGTATCTTGAAAAATGATTGAGTTATAGCACTTTGAATTTTGCTTATGGCTGACATTTTGAAACGGTCTGATCTGAACGATCCATCATGTTGCTTTAAAATGGCATACACTTTATGATATCGTGGAGTTTGGCGACTCTCTAAATCGCTTAAAATAAAACCAGGTTGAATAAAAGATGACTAATTTCTAAAAATTCCTATTAATATTCAGTCTTGAGAAAAACTAGTATTCAATCTTATAAAATCACTAATTTTAAAAGATTATTTCCACTAATTTGAGCTTAGTATTTTTGAACAATGTAACTTACTTTAAAATAAATAAATAAATATATAAGTATATGAAAGCTACCTCTTCCTCCCGGCATTGCCGAAAGGACTTTTTTCCTTATAATTTTCAGAGTTCTTAATATAAAATAATATTTTTTTCTGAAAATATGACAAACAACATTGCACACATTACCCTGCAATCAGATATAAAATATAATAAAAATTGTATAAAAATGGGTAGGTTTACTAAATAATTTTTCACTACGCATGCGTTAACGATATCAAAATTTCATTTGGATATTATGTTAGCTAAATATATACAGCAACTTTTGCGAAAGTCTCAAAATCATAGCTTGAAAATTCTGAAAGTAATCGTCTATAGAAAAAGGACAAAATCCATTGTTTCCAAAATGAAGCAAAAAAATGAGGGATTTTATCCAAATGTAGCATTCTGTATTCTATATTGACACTAATCAATGAATATATGGATACAACCCTTCTTATTTTTGCTTCATTTTGAGAATAACGGATTTTCAACTTATTGAATTGACGATTATTTTCATAATTTTCAAGTTATGATTTTGCGACTTTCACAAAAGTTGCTCTATACATTTAGCTAACATAATATGTAAATAAAATTTTAATATCGTTGACGCATGCGCAGTGAAAAATTATTTAGCAAACCTACTCATTTTTCATACAATTTTTTTTTTTTTTTAATTCTGATTACAGGGTATTATGTGCATGGTTGTTTGTCATATTTTCAGAAAGTAATATTATTTTATATTAAGAACTCTGAAAATTATAAGGAAAAAACGTGGAAAAATTTGGGACCATTTTTATAAAACCTTAGTTACTCTGCGAGTATGCATGCTATTTGCATAAAATTGAACAAAGTGTATTACAATAAAGCACTCAATCATAATCTAAAGTTTGAGCGCTTTTGCTACATTTAGTTTTGACAGGGTTATTCAAAAGATACTCATTCTTTTTTAATTTGTTGACGGTCCCCTATGGAGTTTCGCGAAAATATCTTCACGGAGATGTATGACTTATACTACTATATTTATACACTACGAGTTTCGAGATGCTTCCTCATGTATTTTTCTAGATATTTAACAAAATGTCTAAAATTGCAAGTGAACGATAATCAATGGCCACACTGTTAAAAATAAATCTGTGAATTCCAGGTGAAACTACCGGCAGCAATGTAGCCGAACTTTTACCGTTCCGTTAGTAGATTTTCCGTTGTGGGAAATACAAGAAGGGAAAACTCCGGTGTAAGAATCAGTAACTTTTCGTTACAAAGTTCGATTTATAATAGTAATAGTTTTTTTAAATGATTTACCGATTCATCTTCAAAGAATTCGAAATCACCGAGGGATTTTAAGCTGCTATGTTATTTTACTTAACTGTTATTTTGGATAAATTAATACACGCCGTCCTCAGGATCGAACTCGGGACCTTCAGATTGCGGAACCAATTCTTACGAACTGAGCCAAAGTTGCTGATGCTAAACGGTACAAAGTATGTCTTTTATGAGTTAGTGGGAAAATCTGTTGTGCTTTTTAAAGATTTCCTTTCAAATGTATTCCTTAGAATGTTTGTAAACGGATTATTTTAGACTGATGCATAATACTTATTTTTTTTTTTAATCATTTTTAACTTTTTAAATATTTTAAATTAAAAAAAAATCACTGTTTGAAACCACTGTTTTTTTTAATAAAAATTTTTTTATTAACAATTTTTTT
This sequence comes from Maratus speculifer, assembly GCA_964019185.1. Taxonomy (NCBI): domain Eukaryota; kingdom Metazoa; phylum Arthropoda; class Arachnida; order Araneae; family Salticidae; genus Maratus; species Maratus speculifer. The sequence goes on along the minus strand of OZ025295.1, from coordinate 237,990,174 downwards.
TACAATATATATATATATATATATAGAGAGAGAGAGAGAGAGACATTTTTTTTTTCAAATTGTCGTACACTATTTATTTCTTTATTAATTTATTTTTCGGCTAATAAATTAAAAGATTTTTAATAAGAAAAAAAGAGAAAAATAAACAGAAAAATGTAATTTAAAAGGAATTTTTATGTTTCATTATTCCATGGCGCCAGTGGGACTCGAACCCACAATCTGCGCTCGCAGGCGATTAGCGGTGTGGTGCCTTGACCACTCGGCCACGGAGCTCCCCACACAACGGAGTGTCTCCGTGTTTTTGTTTTTATTTCCATCCGTTTCATTTTTTTCAGGAAATATGATGGAACTTTGTGATTTGTAACGGAAAATACCCTTTAGTTGTTAAAAGGGAGTTTTTCTGTGAAATTCAGGAGAAAAATGTTCGTGAATTTCAGAATTTTTTTAACAGCGCAGGTTGTGTAGTATAAGAATAGACCTATTGCATAATACAATGTTTTACGTTATTAAGTCTATCTTTAAATCTCATTTTGTCGCACGCATTTCGCAGATTTAATTATCACTTTTACAATGAATGTAAATTTACAATTTTAGAAATTCTTATAACTTTAAGATTTGTGAAAGTAAATTTTAACGGGACTTCTGTCTCTAGTGAAAATACACATACCCTTAAGGGAGGTTTGTGCTACATATTCATAACATAAATCTTGATAATATAACAATATTCATAAATCAAAGCAAAGCTAACTGTTTTCTTTAATATTTGTAATATATAAATAATTATTCTTCATCACGGTACTCATAAATATTTAAACAATTTAAACTGCATTTATAAACACTTTATGTTTTTTATTAAAATAAAATTTCATTAACTGAAATATATTTTAGACAGGAGCAATTCTTTCAAGATTAAATGTGGTTTTTTTTAATGAAATGTTATTTGAAATGATATTTTTTTTACAAGGTTTTAGGTTGCAAGAGCCACCACACCACGTAAGCAATGTGTGAAAGAAGCCTTTACCCGCTTTTTCTAGTAAAAGATGGAAAAAAAGAAAATTTTTGAATATTGAGATTTAACCAAACGTTTTACGTAAATAAAATTAATATTAATGCTATTATGCTTTAATTTTTGTAAATATCGCCGCGTTCTTAGCACACCTTGAAACGATCACTGTATTTCCTATCACTATCTTTCATTCCCTCTTTTATTGTATAAAAATAGCAATATTTAAAAAAATACAACTATTATAAAATCAAGATTGTATATAAATGAATATTTTAATCTCACATATTTTTCACACATAAATATGAAAAATAATTTAAATAACTTATGCATATTAACGACACATTGTTATAAACTTTATGCATAATGCAACGTTTTAAGTTATTAAGTCGCACACATTTCCATAACTTGCAGATTTCATTATTAGTTTTACAATGAATTTAAATTTACAGTTTCAACCATCCATTTAACTTTAAGATTTGCGAAAATAAATTTTAACGAGACTTTTGTCTCTAGTCAAAATACACACGCCCTTGAGGGAGATTTGTGTTACATATTCATTATAATAATCAATGCGAAATTATCTGTTTTGTTGAAAATTTGTAATATGTAAATAATTATTCTGCATCACAGTACTAATAAATATTTAAACAATTTAAACTGCATTTATAAACACTATGTATTTTACTAAAATAAAATTTCATTAACTGAAATACATTTTCGATAAGAGCAATTTTGTAGATTAAATGGGTTTTTTCATGAAATGTTATTTGAAATGAACTTTTCACAATGAAAAAAAAAAGATTAAAACATTCTAACATACATGCCAGTGCCAGTAAAAAATAAATTGAGACTCATTGAAATATGTGAAGTTTGTAATAACTGGTCCTTACTGATGCATTAATTAGTAATTATTTTTCTTCAATTGTAATAGTTAGAATTAACTGTACGTCGCGTTTAAAAAAATTACCAGACCTGGTTGACGTCTTTATCGGACTTTTTGAGCCGATTGGTTGTTTCGGTGTATTGTTTCGGTATATTTACTTTGCGGTAAATCTGCCTTGATTTTTATAGGACATGGATAGTTTGTCCTAATGCTTGTAAATCTAAGATTTTACGGCTTACAAAATTTTTTTGTCAAAATCAAAACATGGTATTGTTGAAAATTTGTTAGCTTTTTAAGTCGATTATATGCATTAAAATTGTTACATTTTATGGAGAAAAATATTTTACAAATCTCTTTTTTCAAACCACTACCACAACTAAAAAATAGAAAAGAACTCTGCATTCTATTAGGTTGCAAATAGCCACCACACCACGTAAGCAATGTGTGAAGGAAGCCCTTACCCACTTTTTCTATTTAAAGCAGGAAAAAATAAAATAAATGTTTCGAACATTGGGATTAAATTTTAGATAAGAGCAATTCTTAAGAATAAACGTTATTTTTTTTAGAAATGTTACTTTTAATAATTTTTCTTCTCATTTAAAGATAAAATTAAAATTAAAACATTGTAACATGTACAGTACCATCAAACAAAAAAAAATCTTGACTCTAGTTGAAAAATGTGAAATTTTGTGCTTTTTCGATTTATGCATTCATTGTATGCATCGTATAAAAATAAAATTAAAATACGAAAGAAAACACGGCTTGTTTAATTTTAGATAAATCTAGTTTTGAACCTCACATTCTCGAGTTGGTTTCCTGTATCCAAAAATTAACATTGTTTTTAGTACAACAGTTTAGTTAGTTTGTTCATTTTTTTAAACACATTTTATAATTTTACTATTTATTTAACCAAACCTTTTACGTATCTTAAATTAATTTCAATCTTTTGGTTTATTTTTTTAAATATCACCACTCTTAGCAGAACTTGAGACTATCACTGTATCTTCTATCGCTTCATTTTTCTACCTCTTTTATAGCATAAGAATTGTAACATTAAAAAAAATCTAATTATTAGAAAATCCAGACAGTATGTAAATGAATATTTTAATCCCACAATTTTTTCACTGAAAAATATGGAAAATACTGTACATAACATATGCAAAATAACGACACAATGTTTTAAACTAACTTAATGCATAATGCAACATTTTATGTTATGAAGTCCATCTTTAAATCTTATTTTGTCACACGCATTTCCATAACTTGCAGACTTCATTATTAGTTTTACAATGAATATAAAATTACATTTTCAACCATTCATTTAACTTTAAGATTTTCGAAAATAAAAGTTAACGAGATTTTTGTCTCAAGTGGAAATACACACACCCTTAAGGGAGGCTAGTGCTACATATTCATGATCATAATCAAAGCGAAATTATCTGTTTTGTTAAATATGTAGAATATGTAAATAATTATTTTGCATCATGGTACTCATGAATATTTATACAATTTAAACCGCGTTTATAAATATTACGCATTTTAATAATATAAAATTTCATTAACTGAAATAAATTTTAGATAAGGGCAGTTCTTTAAATTAAACGTTATTTATTTATTTATAAATTTTTTTATAAAGTGTTGTTTGAAATAAAATTTTCCGCATTTGAAAATGAAAATAAAGATTAAAACATTGTAACATATATAGTGTCAGCAAAAAAAAAAAAAAAAAAAAAAAAAAAAAAAATATATATATATATATATATATATATATATATATATGTATATATATATATATATATATATATATATATATATATATATATATATATATATATATATATATATAAAATCTTGACACTCATTGAAAAATGGGAAGTTTCCTACTTTTTTGATATATACATTCATTGTATACATTGTATAAAAATAAAATTCATTGATAAAGAAAACACGACTTGTTTAATTTTGAAAAAAGCTAGTTTTGAAACTCACATACTCGATTTTTTTTTTTTTTTTTTTTTTTTTTTTTTTTATCGCCAAATCCTAGTATCATTTGTCGTGCAACGGTTTAGTTTGTTTGTTTCTTTGTTTATAAATAAATTTTTGTCTGTTTTTAAACGCTGTATATCCTGAACAAATTGAGATAGAGACTTGAAATTTTGTGTGTATTTAGTATGTAATAATAGAAAGAAGCCTCTTGAATATTCGTAACCTTGATTTTCCGTAACTATTTTTTTCGGACTTTCGATATATTCGTTAGACGAAGGGTACATAAAAATTTGCGAAATCTTTAATTTAGAATGTAAAAGATAATAAAAAAATATAAATTTTGCATAAATAATGAAGTCGATCGGATAATTAGTTGCCGAGATATTTGTAATCATATTTTCTTCACTCTTCGATTTTTCATGATGCTGTATTTCATTCAAATTTGAATTCATCGATGTATTTTAATTGGACATGAGACGCTTAATGGGACGCTGTAAACTTTTAGTTAATATGATTATCAATTTTGGAGTTATAAGGATGTTTCTTTTACGCTGTTCGGAACTACTTGATTATCCTGTCGAGAAAACATCTTTCGCCAAACTATAAGATTAAATGTACATATAGACTTATCGTAAATGTCACATTCACTTGACACTAAATATGTTACACCTGTTTCTTACATCAGCAAGTGATTTTTAATTCGACTCTTTATTCGTATTTTTATTAATTTTTTACTAATTCATTTGTTCTTTCGTTATTTAAAATAAAAATTTTGCCTATTTCTACAGTTTTGCGCGTAGTTTGGCGATTTATATAATTTGTCGAAATGGTTCGACAAAATAATCAAGTAATACCCGCATTTCCGTTATAGACTATTGCTATGCTTTAAAAATATTTAAACCCTTCGCGACAGGAGCTTTTTACGAAATTTTTAATGTTTTGTCATCCGTTCTCAAAAACAGAAATTTGTGTCTTGTTAAATAGAAAAAAATGCGCCGATTAAACAATTTAAATTTTACAGTATAATTTTATTGGTGGGGATAAACAAGTCCGTGCCGTATACGTGTATAGGAACTATATATACATATATATATATATATATATATATATATATTTAACCCATATATATACTACCTCTGACAATTCAATAAAGTTCGGTGAATAGCCCTGTAGCATTAATGTAGATGAAATATTAACGAAAGTTACAATACCATACTTCGATATAGTCATCTCCTATAACTATACACCGCTGAGATCTGCTATACATGTCCTGGGAAATCCGAAAGAAGTCTTCTTTTGGGATGAAGTTCAAAAGCGTCGTCACGTTTCGTTGGATGTCAGTAATATGGTCAAATCTCTTTCAAAGAGAGTTTGAGTCGTGAAAATAGGAAAAAATCTGGAGGATTGAGATCTGGCGAGTATGGTGGATGTTCAATTTGCACCATCCCTCATGAATTTCTTTCGGTGTCTTGCAAAGCTTAAAACCACACTTTAAACGGATCTTTTATTCGTTCATTTTCATGTTCTTAATTAAGAACCAACACATTGAACAAGCACTTAGTTAAGCACGTCTTAAACAGAACATAATCGACGCTCAGCTGAACAACGGTGGGGGAAGATGGTCAACACTTGCCTCTATTCAGGTGCAGCGTTTTATTTCCCCAGTGTTGCCAGATCGGTTGTTCTGAATTCATTCACAGAACTTTATTGTGAGAGGTAGTATATATATAACGACTAGTTTCATCTTAGTTTTGTTACATCTAGTAAATCTGCCTTGCGTATTTATAGGATATAGATAGTTTGTCCGGATGCATGTAAATCTAAGGCTTTGCGACTTACAGGAACATTTTGTTATGGTCAATGCACGAGGTTGTTCAACAATTGTAAGCCGTTTACGTCGATTATGTGCACCAGAAGCGTTTCTTTTTATGAAGAAAATAATTAAAAAAATCCGTTTTCTCCAACTACTACCAGAACAAAAAAAATGTGAGAAATTTAAATCCTGTTAAATTGCAAGTATCACCACTCCACGTAACCAGTGCTTCATACCCATTTCTTCTACGTAAAACTCGAAAAAAAATAAATAAAATAAAAGCTTTGAATATTGAAATTGAGGCTTTAGTATTCGTTTTTTTTTTTTTTTTTTTTTTTTTTTTTTTTTTTTTTTTTTTTTTTTGGACTTACATTTGTAAGATATTATAAAACTCTATTATGAAATTACCGCAATGAAAGTTATTTGAAATATATATATAAGCTACACTATAAGAAAATTTATTAGATCATTTTAAAAAGATGATGGTTTTGAAGAGTTAAATAATTTAATGTAATATTTGTTACAGATTTAGGTTATAGATATTTGTTATAGATTTTGTTGCAACTGTGAAAATTACCGTACAAATGATTTGCGCATATTTATAACAAGTCAAGTACTTCTCCTTAATTATAGGGATTACATGATAAGTATTTTTTTTTTACACTGTATAAATTTAAAATTTTGCAAATCATCAAATTTATATGTTGTAGTTTTCTTATTACTAAACATTTCTATGTCTGTTACGATTTAAATATGAAATATATCTTCTAAATTTTTAAGAAGCCTAATTTGAAAAAAATATACGTATAATATGCAATAGAACTACTAGTTTCGTTTTCTGTGCAAGAAATTTATGGACTACGGGGCTTTGCTCCCTACAATTCATTCTCGTCAACCAACAATCAAACACCCCAGATTCTAATACTACCCTAATTTTACCGGGTTTAAAAAGATTGAATTGGGTTAGTTTGATTTGACTTTGCTTTGAGACCTCTAGCAGCTACAGGCTTTCGCTTCGAATGATATATTGCACAGAAGCAATGACAACATAGAAGTATTTTTTTTTATTTCACATATCCATTACATAATTATTAAACTACACAAAGGGACAACACACCAGCCATGTCTTAACCGGATTCAAACGAGGACCCCTCGGCGTGGCAGCAGCTGCCGCTACTGATCATGCCACATGGAATTTTAAACTCAAAAAAAGTGTTCCACAAATTTTCCATCTTGTTCTGCGGAGTAGCTTTGGCAACATATGAGAGTGAGATGTACCACTCAAGAAATCGTTCCAAGTGCTGCAGTTGGTATTACACGAGTGCGCTATAATGATGACCTGGGTTCGAGTCCAGGCTTCGACACATTCTGTTCTGTTGGCTTTGCTCTTTTAAAATTTAAATAATATTAAACTTAAAATTTGAATAATATTTAATCTAATCGTTTTTGTTACTAATTATCATACCACACCATTATATCTTCGTTACCATGTCAAACTACCCAATATTAAAAAGTTTTGCTAATGGGCTCCATTTTTATAGGTGGATTCGTAATTATGTAAATATGAAGCACTTATTAACATCGTTCTGTCCGTCAATTCATCCGTCTGCGGTCCGTCTGTCCACCCGCATATAACAGAGCAAAAACTACCCAGTCGAATCTTTTGAAATTTAAAATATATAGTTATTGCATAGTTTTGTTGAATCATTTAAAATTTTATGAAAGTTGAATACATAATTCAATTACAGGAACAATGAAAAGTATTACATTACATTACGGCCAATAGGAAAAAATAGTTTCAAGTGCATATTAATGATGTTACACATTTTCAAAGATACTAAAATTGATATGCATCTATAAAGTATATACTAAAATATGCATTCATGAGAATCTATGGTGCAAAGAATATTTTTTATTAATTTACAGCGCCACACAAAAGTAATCTATTACACACTGGTACAGGAGGAAACATGGTTTGGTGCGCTTTTTAGTTATAATAAACTATTTCATATTTTATGAAATCGTTATACGTTGTTGAGGTTTATTACAAGTTACTTACTGTATAAATGAAAGCAATTAGTATTTAAAGGGACATAAAAATCATTTCGGATGGTATAAGGTATTTGAAAAACTGTATACTATCTGAATATTTTTTTTAATCTTTTCTATTCAAGTACGAACGCACTTCATTTGCTAAGCTTAAAGTGCAATTTCCGACTCGTTTTAATCTAGGTTACTTCATTCGCACAATTCTTCTGAATCGGTAAAATCTTTCGTTTTTCGCTTTAATTAATATTTCATTAAATTAAGTTAAATAAGACGAATATTACTATTTCAAAAAAAAAAAAAAAAGGCGGTAATCCAGAGATCTAAATTTTTAAAAAGTAATCCACTGGCAAAACTGCTTTCTCATTAGATGGACATTTATAATTCGGATGCCGACTATATATTAATTAGGTGAAAATTTTTTTAAATAAATTATATTAAAAAATTTTCCTTTTATATTTTATGAGAAAACTAAAAATGTACCGTATGTGAATTGAAAAAAAAAAAAAAAAAAAAAAAAAAAAACTTAAAGATAACATTTTAACTTAGATTTCTCACATTTGATTTAAACATATCAAAAAATTTTTGCATTAAATTTTGAGAATAAGTTTCAGCAATTAATTTCCATGTAAAGTTATAGCATAGAATTAACGTTATGTTGGACGAATATGGTTTCAAATTACCTCCCTATATGAAATAATAAAATGAAAAGATCATATTGATTTAATTACTATATGAAAGCATTATTATTCGAGATAATAAAATAAATTGTTATCCTCAATAATTATTAAACATAATAAAATACATTATTATTCACCCTGTTATTAGATATTATAAAAACTTATTGTTACTCGCATTAGTGTTAAGTATCATAAAATACATTATTATTCAGATTATTATTAGATATTATAAAAAACATTATTACTAGAAAATCAATCTTATAATAAGTTAAGCACAATTTGGATGTTATGATGTTACAATACCTACTAATAAATTAATTTTTTTCATCATTTGAAATGAAACTTTTGTTGAACTCTGATGACAGATTTTTTTCGAAAACAATTATTCTTTGTGTTACTTCCTTTTACTCCGTTAAATGACAGCAGTGTCAGCACAACAGAAGAAAAAGGTTGCCATAGTTTATGACAATTTGCTTTGAATAAAAATTATTATAACGTCACAGAGAATAAAATAACTCATTTGTTAGAGAAACTTAGCTGTTATAAATTGTGAAGATGGGAGTCATTATAAAATTTTAGATATGATCGTCACGTGATATCTTCTATAAAAGCGAAAGATTATGCTTTATGACTTCGACTTTATTGTGAAGCAAAATATTTCACAGTGAACAGAAAAATTTGTAAATAATGCAGCGCTGACTTTTTGAAACATACTTGCGAGTGTTATAAATTCTCTATGGATTTTTAAAGAATAAAAATATTGAAAAACTGAAAGAATTGAAAATATTTCTGCATCGCAATAAAACAGAGCATTTGTTTTATGAGCAAAGTCGGTAAATCATTCATATATAAGCAATGAAAACTTAGTGGTGACAATAAAATAAACAAATAATGAAAGAGTAAAAGCATTCTTATTTTTTTATTTTAAACTTTCTCTTATAGTCTTGAAAATTGTTGGATTTGTAATATTTTCGAACTTCCGGTTATTCATTCCACCTGTCAGGCTTGCTGGATAAAATTTTGCTATTTGTAGTCGTTAAAATTTCAAAATTAATACACATAATTACATTATACGTAATTACCATTTAAATGGTACTATCACCCATTCAAAGGAGGTGGGCCATTTTTGGACTCATAATACTAATTACTAAATGCCATATCGAAACCATAATATTAGAATGAAAAAATTTCGTTTTATTAAGTACGTGAGCAAAAGATTTTGCTTTTTTTGAAATAAAATCGTTTTTGAATTCAGTTAGCAAATCTTTCTTCCTCGACAATCATTCTTTGTGTTACTTGAATTTAGTATGTGAAATGTCAACACAAAAAAAAAAAAAAAAAAAATCTGTCATAGTGCATGACTTTTACTTTGAATAAAAAATATTAGAACGTCAAAGTGAATAAAATAACTCCTTTGTCAGAGAAACTCAGCTGTTATAAGTATTGTGAAAATGGGAGTCATTAGGGAGTCATTATAAATTTTTAGATACGATTGTCACGTGATATGTTCTGTAAAAGAGAGAGATTATGCTTTATAATTTCGTCACGTTTTGTTTTTATTAGAATGCAATATTTCACAGTGAACTGAAAAAAGTTGTAAATGATGCAGCACTGACTTTTTGAAACATACTTGCGAGTGTCATAAATTCCTACGGATTTTTAAGGATTAAAAATATTGAAAAACTGAAACAATTGGAAATATTTCTGCATCGCAATAAAACAGAGCATTTTTTTCATGAGCAAAGTCGGCAAATCATTCATATATAAGCATTGAAAAATTGGTGGTGACAATAAAATAAACAAATAATGAAAGAATGAAAGCATTCTTATTTTTTTATTTTATACTTTCTCTTATAGTCTTGAAAAGTGTTGGATTCGTAATATTTTCGAACTTTCGGTTATTCATGCCACCTGTTAAGCTTGCTGGATAAAACTTTACTATTTGTATTCGTTATAATTTCAGAATTAATACACATAATTACACTATAAGTAATTACCATTTTAATCATACTTTAGCCCATTCAAAGGAGGTGGTCTATTTTTGAACTCATAATACTATTTACTAAATGCCATATCGAAACTAGAATATTAGAATGAAAAATTTTCGTTTTATTAAGTACGTGAGCAAAAGATTTTGCTTATTTTTGAAATAAAATGGTTTTTGAATTCAATTACCAAATCTTTCTTCCTAGAAATTATTCTTTGTGTTACTTGAATTTACTCTGTGAAATGTCAACACAAAAGAACAAAAAAAGCTGCCATAATGTATGACACTTGTTTTGAATAAAAATAATTATACAGTCAGAGAGAATAAAATAACTCGTTTCTTTAAGATACTCAGCTGTTATAAAAAGTGTGAAAATGGGACGCATTATAAATTTTTAGATATGATTGTCATGTGATATCTTCTGTAAAAGATTAAGATTATGCTTTATAACTTCGTCACGTTTTGTTTTTATTGTGAAGCAATATTTCATAGTGAACTGAAAACGTTGTAAATGATGCAGCACTGACTTTTTGAAATATACTTTCGAATGTTATAAATTCTCAATGGATTTTTAAAGCGTTAGGCTTATTGAAAAACAGAAAGAATGGAAAACATTTCTGCATTGCAATAAAACAGAACATTTGTTCCATGAGCGTAGTAGGTGAATGATTCATATACATGCATTGAGAAATTAATGGCGACAATAAAATAATCAAACAATAATAATAAAAAAAAGATTATTTTTTTTATACTTTCTCTTATATTTATGAAAAGTATAGGATTCGTAAAATTTTCGGACTTTCGGTTATTCGTTCCACCACCAGTTAGGTTTGCTGGATAAAATTTTGCTATTGTGGTCACTATAATTTCAGAATTAATACACATAATTACATTAAACGTAATTACCACACTTTAATGACCTTTAACACATTCAAAGGCAGTCGTCCATTTTTGGATCACTTACTAATAATTACTAAATGCCATATTGATACCATAATAATATAATGAACATTTTATTTTTATTAAGTACGTGAGCAAAAGCTTTTGTTTATTATGAAATAAAATGTTTTTAGAAATCTATCACCAGATTTTTTTCCTAAGAAATTATGCTTTATGTTACTTACATTTACTATGTGAAATGTTAACACAAAGCAACAAAAAATGCTATAGTTTATGAATTTTGCTTTGAATAAAAATTATTAGAACGTCAAGGAGAATAAAACAAATCGTTTGTTAGAAAAACTCAAGCTATTATAAGAAGTGTGAAAATGGGAGTCGTTATAATTTTTTTGAAATGATTGTCACGTGATATCTTAGATATAAGAGAAAAATATGCTTTATAACTTCGTCACGTTTTGTTTTTATTGTGAAGCAATACTTCACAGTGAACTGAAAAAGCTGTAAATGATGCAGCACTGACTTTTTGAAATATACTTGCGAGTGTTATAAATTTTCTATGGATTTTTAAAGCATTAAAGTTATTGAAAAACTGAAAGAATGGGAAATATTTCTGCATCGCAAAAAAACAGAACATTTGTTTCATGAGCAAAGTTGTCAAATGATTCATTTATAAGCATTGAAAAATTGGTGGCGACAAAATAAAAAAAAATAATAAAATAGAAAAAGCATTCTTATTGGTGTAGTTTATATTTTCTCTTATAGTCTTGAAATGTATTGGATTCGTAAACTTTCGGTTATTCATTCCATCTGTAAAGCTTGGTGAATAAATTTTTGCAATTTTTTGTCATAATAATTTCAGAATTAATACACATAATTATATTATACGCAATTACCATTTTTATCGTACTTTCACCCATTCAAAGGCGGGGGTCTATTTTTGGACCCTTTACTAATAATTACTAAATGCCATATCGATACCATAATAACACAATGAAAATTTTCCTTTTATGAAGTACGTGAGAAAAAGCTTTCGCTTATTTTGAAATAAAATCTTTTTAGAACTCTGTCGCCAGATTTTTTCCCTACTCAATTACTCTTTGTGTTACTTGCATTTACTATGTGAAATGTCAACAGAAAAGAGCAAACAAAAATGCTATAGTTTATGATTTTTGCTTTGAATAAAAATCCTTAGAACGTCAAAGAGAATAAAACAAATCGTTTGTTAGGGAAACTCAAGCTATTATAAGAAGTGTTAAAAATGGGAGTCATTATAAATTTTTAGAAATGATTGTCACGTGATATCTTCTATAATAGAGAAAGATTATCCTTTATAACTTCGTCACGTTTTGTTTTTATTGTGAAGCGATATTTCACAGTGAACTGAAAAAGTTGTAAATGATGTAGCACTGTTTTTTTGAAACATACTTGCGAGTGTTATAAATTCTCTGTGGATTTTTAAAGCGTTAGGCTTATTGAAAAACCGAAAGAATGAGCAACATTTCTGCATTGCAATAAAACCGAACATTAGTTTCATGAGCATAGTAGGTGAATGATTCATTGAAAGATTTGTGGCGACAGTAAAATAAACAAATAATAAACGAGGAAAAGCTATCTTATTATTTTATTTTATACTTTTTCTTACATTCATGAAAAGTATTGGATTCGTAAAATTTTCTGACATTTTTTATCATTCCACCTTGGGAATACTGAATAAGATTTTACTTTTTGTATTTGCTAAATTCGCGGAATTAAAGTACACGTAACTACCATTTAAATGGTTATTTAACCCATTCAAAGGCGGTGGTCTATTTTTGGACAACTTAATAATAAATACTAAACGTCATATCGAAACCTGAATATTAGAATGAAAAATTACTTTTAATGAGTACCTGAGCAAAAGCTTTTGCTTATTTTGAAATAAAATGTTTTTTAAACTGCCTTACTTCCTAAACAATTATTCTTTGTGTTACTTGCATTTACTTTATGAAATGTCAACACAAAAGAATAAAAAATCTGCCATAGTGTATGACTTTTGCTTTGATTAAAAATTATTATAACGTCAGAGAGAATAAAATAACTCCTTTGTTAGAGAAACTCAGCTGTTATAAGTATTGTGAAAATGGGAGTCATAATAAATTTTTAGATATGATTGTCACATGATACTTTCTGTAAAAGAGAGAGATTATGCTTTATAACTTCGTCACGTTTTTTTTTATTCATTGTAATGCAATATTTCACACTGAATTGAAAAAAAGTTATAAATGATGCAGCAGTGACTTTTTAAAATACACTTGCGAGTGTTATAAATTCTCTGTGGATTTTTAAAGCGTTAGGCTTATCGAAAAAACGAAAGAATGAAAAAAAATTCTGTATCGTAATAAAAAAAAAAATAAAAAAATGTGAAAAAATAAATTGTCATTCACATTATTGTTAGATATTATAAAATACATTATTATTCACATTAATATTATATGCCACAAAATTCTTTGTTATTCCCCTTATTAGATGATGACGTATGTTCTCATATTACGAATAATAATGCATGAGTTACATTTTAATAACGCGTATGTTCCAATAATGTTTATATTATTAGATAATAATGCACAAAATGAATATACGCAATAAGAACATTTGTTTCATGTGGTCATTCTAGGGGAATGATTCATACAAGAATAGAAAATTTGGTAACGACAATAAAATAAACAAATAATAAAAGAGAAAAAACATATATATTTATTTTACAATTTCTTTTATATTCATGAAAAGTATTGGATTCGTCAAATTATCAAACTCTCGGTTGTTCATTCTACCTGTTAGGCTTTTGGATAAAATTTTGCTTTTTGTGATTGCTATAATTTCAGAATTAATATATATAATTTCATTACACGTAATTACCATTTTAACGGTACTTCAAACCATTCAAAGATGGAGGTTCATTTTTGACCATTTAATAACAATTACTAAATGCCATATAGAAACCAGAATGTTAAAATAAAAATTTCCCTTCTATTAAGTACGTGAGTAAAAGTTTTTGCTTATTTTGAAATAAAGTGTTTTTTTTTTAACTTTGTTTCCAAATATTTTCCTAAACAATTAATCTTTGAGTTACTTGCATTTACTCTGTGAAATGTCATCAAAAAAGAATAAAAAAGTTTTGATTTTATTGTGATGCAATATTTTAAAGTGAACTGAAAAAGTTGCAAATGATGCAATACTGACTTTTTGAAACACACTTGCGATTGTTATAAATTCTCTATGGATTTTTAACGCGTTAAAATTATTGAAAAATTGAAAGATTGAAAAACATTTCTGCATCGCAATAAAACAGAAAATTTGTTTCATGTGCGCAGTATGTGAATGATTCGTATACATACATTGAAAAATCGACAATAAAATAAACAAATAATAAAAGAGAAACAAGTATGCTTATTATTTTATTTTATAATTTCGCTTATAATTATGAAAATATTGGATTCCTAAAATTTTCTGACATTCGGTTATTCATTCCACCTGTCAGGCTTACTGGATAAAATTTTGTTACTTGTGGCCGCTATAACTTGTGAATTAATACAGATAATTACATTATACGTAATTACCATTTAAATGGTGTTATCACCCATTCAAAGGAGGTGGGCCATTTTTGGAACTTTTAATAATAATTATTAAATGTCCTATCGAAATCAGAATATTAGAATAAACATTTTTATTTTATTAAATATGCGAGCAAAAGATTTTGCTTACTTTGAAATAAAATGATTTTTTAATTCAGTTACCAGATTTTTCTTCCTAGACAATTATTCTTTCTGTTACTTGAATTTACTCTGTGAAATGTCAACACAAAAGAACAAAAAAGCTACCATAGTGTATGACATTTGCTTTGAATAAAAATAATTATAAAGTCAGAGAGAATAAAATAACTCGTTTCTTAGAGATACTCAGCTGTTATAAAAAGTGTGAAAACGGGACTCATTATAAATTTTTAGATATGATTGTT
The DNA here is from genome assembly GCA_964019185.1 of Maratus speculifer. Taxonomy (NCBI): domain Eukaryota; kingdom Metazoa; phylum Arthropoda; class Arachnida; order Araneae; family Salticidae; genus Maratus; species Maratus speculifer. Next base: position 237,974,879 of record OZ025295.1, on the reverse strand, counting down.
ACGTGTTATCTTCTGTAAAAGATTAAGATTATGCTTTATAACTTCGTCACGTTTTGTTTTTATTGTGAAGCAATGTTTCACTGTGAACTGAAAAGTTGTAAATAATGCAGCACTGACTTTTTGAAATATATTTGAGAATGTTATAAATTCTCTATGGATTTTTAAAGCGGCTTATTGAAAAACCGAAAGAATGAGACACATCTCTGCATCGCAATAAAACAAAACATTTGTTGCATGTGTATTAGGTGAATGATTCATTTACATGCATTGGAAATTTGGTGGCAACAATAAAAAAAAACAAGTAATAAATGAGATAAAAGTATGCTTATTCTTTTATTTCATACTTTTTCTTATAATCATTAAAAGTACAGGTTTCGTAAAATTTTCGGACTTTCGGTTATTCATTCCATTACCGTTGGGCTTGCTGAATAAAATTTTGCTATTTTGATTGCTTTAATTACAGAATTAACAAACATAGATTAATTTTAAACACGATTATTCAATCGGTAAATTAAATATAACAGATGTAAATTTTCCATTCTGGATGAAAAAAGTCCGGACCAGGATTCGATTCAGGGATGTATTGTCTGAAGCCGTCAATACATCCTTGGAAGATCCTAGAAGAGCATTGGCGGCTTTAGCCATTACATCCCTGTTTCAAATCCTGGTCCGGACTTTTTTCACCCAAAATTTAAAAATTTACATCTGTTACAATTAACAAACATAATTATATTATACGTAATTACATATATAATTGACCTTTAAGCCATTTAAAGGCAGTCGTAGATTTTTGGACAACTAATTAATAAATGCCATATCGATACCAGATTAATAGAATGAAAATTTTCCTTTTAGAAAGTACGTGAGCAAAAGCTTTTGCTTATTTTGAAATAAAATGTTTTTAGAACTCTGTCACCAGATTTTTTTCTGAGCAGTTATTCTTTGTATTACTTGCATTTACTATGTGAAATGTCTACACAAAAGAACAAAAAAATGCTGTATTTTATGAATTTTGCTTTGAATAAAAAATATTAGAACGTCAAAGAGAAAAAAACAAATCGTTTGTTAGAGAAACTCAAGCTATTATAAGAAGTGAGAAAAATGGGAGTCATTATAAATTTTTAGAAATGTTTGTCACGTGATATCTTCTATAAAAGACAAAGATTATGCTTTATAACTGTGTCACGTTTTGTTTTTATTGTGAAGCAATATTTCACAGTGAACTGAAAAAGTTGTAAATGTATGCAGTAAATGATGCAAGACTGACTTTTTGAAAAATACCTGCGAGTGTTATAAATTCTCTATGGATTTTTAAAGCGTTAGGCTTATTGAAAAACCGAAAGAATGAAAACCCTTCTACATCGCAATAAAACAGAACATTTGTTTTATGAGCGTAGTAGGTGAATGATTCATTTACATGCATTGAAAAATTGGTTGCGACAATACAATAAATAAATAATAAAAAAGAAAAAGTATACTTATCTTTTCATGTACTTTCTCTAATAGTCATAAAAAGTACCAGATTTGCAAAATTCAGCTGATCCACTGGTGTTTGCGGAATACCAGACTATGGATTCATACGTGCATCATCTGGTATTTGTGGAGAATCAGGCCATGGATCCATACCTGGTTCCACTTAGTCCAATCAAATAAGCTTGTTTTGGGGCAGTTTTCCATAATAAATGCTACAGAGTTGTTCTTTGATAGCTCCTGATGACTAGGTAAAATATCCCCATCGATAGGAAGTGAGTGGGGGGAGAAAGGGGCAAAAATATGTCCCCCGTATTTTATTAGGTTTTTCAAAAAATCTGAAACACTATGAGATTTTATAAAGAAAAATACTCCAGCTTAATTTAGAGCCTAAAATTTTCTACAAATGACATGCATACGCAGTGAAACCTCGGTTATCCGTCATTCACGGTACCGTAACCTTGACCCTTTTCATCCAATCATAATAGGGAAGTTCGCCATAATAAATGCTACGGGATGAAATTTGGAACATTTGTTCATAGATGGCTGCTAATGACTATGTAAAAATTCCTCGTGGGTGAGCGTGGGGGGGGGGGGCAAAATATAAGCCGCCCCGCCTTTTTAGATTTTTAAAAATATCTCCAAAACTACGGGTTTTTATAAAAAAAAATCGAACATAAAGTAAAGAGCATAAAATTCTCTACAACATTTCTCTACGTGTATCCGTACCTCTGTTATTCGTTAGTCACGGAACCGGAACCTTGACTGATTTTCTGAAAAAAAAAAAAAAAAAAAATCATTTTCTTTACAAATTTATTTACTTGGTGTCTATTTAAATTTAAATTTTCCATTGTATCTAAAAATGACAAAAGAAAGCAGATTAAGGGAGCAAATCAAGTTAGTAGTTTCCTCCTTAACAAAATCCCATGGTCAAGAGTTTTCACTTTTTATTCAATTTATGAAGGTTACACCAAATTTATCTTCACACATTGTAAAGGAAAAAGTTGTACAGTGATTTTTGACTGCTACTTAGACACTACCAATAGCACGAAATCAGCAGAACAAAATCGAAGATGTGCATTGAAGAAGTCCGTGGATATTAATTTCAATAAAGACACAGAGATTATCGTTAAGCAAGAAAACTTTCTTTCAAATGAAAAGAACAAATCAAGATTAATTGCTATCCCTAGTAGCAAACCAATATTAGTCCGACGTTGTGCCAATATTTCATCTGTTGGAAATATTGGCAATAAAACGTCAATATTCTTCCAATATTGGGATGTTTACATTTTGTCTTTTTTAGTCAATATTATTCCAATATTGGGGTTTTATTGGAAATATTGTCAATAAAACGCCAATATTGTACAAATGTTGGCGAGTCATTGGAAATATAATTTCCCAATTGAATAAAAAAGATTTATTGTCATTATAATCATATTCCAATATTTAACCAATATTGGCGTTTTATTGGCAATATTTCCAATGGAACCCCAATATTGTCATAATATTGGCTTCAAATATTGGCTAAATAAAGGCCCAATGTAAACATCCCAATAATGGAGCAATATTTCATGCCAATATTGTGCCAATGTGCCAATATTGCTCCAGGATGTAGCCAAAATTGGTCCAAAATTGTTTGGCTACTGGGAATGCTTTCATGCAAATTGAAGGACAGTGGAATATCTTGTCAGGTAAGTACTGGCGATGCAGATATCCTAAATGTAACAACAGGCGTTGAAAAATCATCTTCCGGTGACAGAGTGGTGCTTGTTCGTGAAGATGTTGATCTTTTTGTTCTTCTTATCGCCCTTACACCGTTCGAACGAGAAATTTTTTTCGTTAAGCAAAGCCTTGGAAAACTTGAAAGGAAGATTTTTCCACACAATAGATAGTTCAAGAAATAAGACTGAAAGACGTCATTCTAGTACTTCATGTATTCACTGGATGTGATATGACATCTGCCGTTTTCAAAAAATAAAAAATCAAATTTTTCAAACTATTTCAGCAATGTGAAGATGTGCATAAATTTGCTAATGTGTTCAATAACAGAGTCCGACCATGATGTTGTTTCAGAAGCAGAAAACCGACTTTTTTGAGATTGTATGGAGCAATCCTCTACAGCTTCATCGTTTAATATTTTCCGATACCACTCCTTCGCAAAATATCTGTATTGAATGTCAAACCTGGCATTTCATCCTTTCCGCCAACAGAAGGAGCGGCCAGATAGCATTCTTTCCGGGTGTAACATCAAGTACAGTTGTGGCTTGGCCAGGAACAACAAGCCGAGCTTTGGGATTGGGAACGAAGACAGAATCATCTTATTCCCATAACAATTAAAGATTCGATCGAACCTGAGACTGTATTAAATACCATCTTCTGCAAATGCACCACTGGGCGTGGAGCTAATTGTGGAAGCAGAAAAGCTGCCATGAATTGTACAATCATCTGTAACATCTGACATGGTGACTGTCTAAATGCTACACCCAAATATGTAGATCAGCATGATGACGAAAAAGATGAGGACGCGATTATGGATACAGTCCTGTAGAGAACAACTACTAATGCACCATTCACCTCAGCTGATGATGATGTGTCAAGGAAAAAGAAATGAACAGTAAGACTTTGTAAGTAACATTTGCTTAATGATAAATTAGCACTTTTCATTTTTCTCTTTAATGTTTAATCGCACCAGTATTGTTTCACATAACTAAACATTTGATTAAATTTAAATATTTAGCCACTAGATCAAGTCGAGTCGTACCAACAATGTTTCACAAGACTAAACATTTGTTTAAATTTAAACATTTATCCACAGGATCAAGTCCAGTGAATGGCGGGTAACCGAGGTTTAATTGTGTATACCTATTACCAGTGTTGCCAGTGGGTTACTTTTTTAAAAATCAAATTTCTTGACTGGCACCACTTTTTTGAAATGGTAAAATTCTCTTTGTTTTCACCTTAAATAATATAGTATTTAATGAGGCACATTTAATCATTTCAAAAAGTGGTGCCGAACAAAAATTTCAATTAAAAAAAAGAAGCCCATCTGGCAACACTGCCTATTATTTGTAGAGAATTTATGCTCTTTAATTTATACCAAAGCAATTATTTCATGTATACCCACAATTTCTAAGATATTTCCAAAACACTTAAAAAAGTAGAGAGGGGGATAACGCGGTTCACTTTCTATTCATGAGGATTTTTACCTATTCATTAGTAGCCATCAATGAACAAATGTACCAAATTTCCTCTCTGTAGCATTAATTATGGAAAACTATCCTAATTTGATTGGACGAAAATGATTTTCGTTTCTGAAAATCCGCCAAGTTTCCGTTTTCGTGACTGACGGATAAAAGAGGTTCCATTGCGTATAAATGTCATTTGTAGAGAATTTTATGCTCTTTAATCTATGTTAGAGCATTTTTATGTAAAGGGTTAATAAATTTTCATCGGTAACCAATCATAATTACATGATTTTAATTTTTGTAACTTTTATATAAAAATTATTGGCAACTCAGTTAAAAAAAAAAATACCAGTAACCTTGCATATTTATTGTTTTACAATGCAAACGCGTACTTGTTACGCAAATTTCTTGTATTGTAGTTACATAAAAGTTTTAAGTATCTCAGTTTCCTAAACAATTTTTACTAACGTTATTATATTTTTCTTTGAGAGTGTATGCTGTGAGTAGCTCTGGTGTGATTTAAAATTACAGAAATCTTATATTAGTGTCATTTGCCAGTTATTAAAAAATGAAACGAAGAATAAAAATAAACTACTTAAACTTCGCTTCCTAAAACCAAATATGGGACTAAACAGTAAATCATCTTGTTCGAAATGTAACGAATGACATATCTTTATTTTATGTACTTTAAAATCCAATTTGACATAAAGAGTAATAGGAATTTAAATTTTTATTCTAAATTGTCACGCACAGTAGGAAATATGATTGATATGAATACATTTTAAAGTTTTACTTAGGTATAGTTATAAATGAATCATTAAACGGTATTTTTTTTCTTCTGCGTAAGCTTTTTGCCTTTATTTTATTTATTTACATTATTTATTACAAACTTTACTTTTTATTTATTACTTTATTTTATGTATCACTTTATTTTATTTATAACAAAATTAATTCCATAAAGTATGATATTAATTTTCTTCATTCGTTTTATTTAAATAACAAAAATATTCAACCTTTTTTATGTAGGGTAACATCCCCAGTAATTGGCAGGCACCAGTGATTGGCACATCCTACAAAAATGTCCTAAAATAAGATTTATATCCAGTCTTTTAAAAATGCAAGACCATATACTAGTTATATGCTCATTTACTTTACAGATTATAACTTTGATTTATGCTGCTAAATGATAATAGTACCTAGGAAAGAGAAACAATTATGGCTTGTATCAAATTAGCCATTTTTGTTGCAAATGTTTCTTTTCTGGTTTCAGAAAAGCATGCATTTCAATTTCTTATTATCTGATTTACAGTATATTTTAAATTTTAATTGACAATAGTTTTGTTTAGTTGAAAAGGTTTACTTTAATTGTGTAAAAGTCTAAGTGCCAATTACTGGTGATTACAGCAACTTTTTATAAATATATTTTTAAAAAAATACTTTTTCAAATATTCAAAATAGATGCACAGATATGCACTCTTTGATTTAAGAATATTTGCAAGTAAATATTTTATTCCTTGGTAATGAAAATAGAAGTAAGTTTAAAGACAAATCCTTAATGTGCCAATTACTGGGGATGTTACCCTATGTAGATGGTATTTCAAAATTTCATGTCAGAAATTTAAAGGCAGGTAGAGGTCACTTAAGTAAGCAGATTTTGTTTAGGAATGTAGATTGAGAAATGCAGTTGTTGAGGAATTTGAGGAAGCTATTAAGTTCGGTGGATGAAAGGGCTTCGCTATCTTGAAGTGTCACTTCCACACGGATTTTAAGCAGCATTCCTCGTTACGCCAATGCGGAGTTTGCCGAATGGCATTTCTTGTGTAGGGGTTAAAAAAATAATTGTTCACACCCAAAGCATGCCCGCCAACTTCTGAACTTGTCGAAGGACTATCCTCTACTGTGCTTAAAACTCTTTTTTTTTTTTTTCACAGCAGGATTTTTGCGGTATCTTACTGTGCCCTCATCACACCTTGAAAGCATAAAAGATAAACTCGCACACAACTCCTAAATAAGACATCAAATATTCGGGTATCTGGCAGAATCCTATTCGGGAGTCGTTCCTTTGAGCAGCCAATTCATTTTCTTGCCCCATCCTACACATGAAATTCATGTCAGCAAATTTGCAATGGTGTAATGATGCATTTTGCTCAAAACCTGTGCGGACAATGACGATTCAAGCAAACGAAGAACGTCATTTGTCGCATTTAACAGCGCTATCTGTTGCCTCAACGATGCATTTCCTCACTCTTATTCCTAACCACATGCTATTTCTGTACTCATGGAATCTGCTTATTTAGGTCTTCTCTATCTGCCTTTATACTTCTGACACATAATTTTGAAACACCCTAATTTATAGCACATTTTTTTTATAAAACTATTTGGGATTATCCGGTTACTCCATGCGATCTCCAATGTCACACTTGGGTGTAGACCTTGTGCCAGGTTAATAATTAACCTCTTTAGACCTGAGCATAAAATAACTCTACAAACAACATATATTTATTGCTTTTGCATAATTGAAATGACATTATAGATGGCAGAAAAAAGTCATTTTTATGAAATCAATACTTAGGGGATTGGTAATTTAGGTTTACAAATATGGATATAAGAGTACTAATCCCCTTAAAACATCAGTTTAATTATCAGTAATATAAATTTACGCAATAACAAATATAAGTTTTTTAAACAAGCAAGTAATCAGCAAATCCTCAAATTTTTTTAATTGTAAAGCATCAATTATAGTAATATTAATAAGTTAAATTATCATGAATATTTCTTACTTTCTTGACAAGAATGTCTCGAAGGTATTTTCGAAATTCGGATGAAAATAATATTTATTTTATGAGGTAATATTCACCAGTGCTGACATTTATTGGTTTTGTTTTGAAGCAAAAAACACTCAGCTGTATAGAAGTTAAGTAAAAATACAAAAAATTCGAACAGTTGAGTTTTATAAGGAAAAGAATGGCGGTACACATTTGTGTACCTCAGGTCTGATGAGGTTAAGAACTAAAGCATTGTACTTCAGTTCTTCATAATTGCGAACTACGTGATCCAACAGGATATATTCATGTTATAGAATTAAAAGCTAAAAAAATTAATAGTTAAAATCGGTGCTTGCGCATCGGTCTCGTGCATGGTGTCAATGGCTGAAACAATCGACAAAGATTTCTTTATCTGTAAAAAAAATACCAAGGAATATTTTTTATGAATTAGCATTTTATTATGTTGATAGACATATAGATATAATTATGCGGTTGATGAATAGTACAAAAATTGTCTGAAGCAAATTCCTGTGAATTTTTTTGTAATAAAATTGAACTAGTAACCTGAATTAGATTAGTTTTGATTAAAAACGTCCCAATGTGTATAAGGCTTTAATTAATTATGTGAGACAAAATAAAGGATCAGTGTACATAAGCGACTTTTTTGGCCCAAAATATTTTGATGCTTTTATTTATGTCTGTGTTAGGTTAGGCCATATAAATCATAAGTATAGAGTAGACATAGACAATCGCACAGGGAGGTTTCACTGTAATTAAAATAATGCCACGAATATATTTTTTTATTAAATATCTGATTATGTGTATAAAAATTTTTGAATTGTTAATATCTCCTTCATATAAATATAAACAAAATCTTTTATGTTTTCTTCAGCTATATGACATTATGCAATGAAATATAACTGAAATAAACATAAAAAATGCCGAATTTTGAACGATTATGTTTAACAGTATTGATTATTGGTGATTAAACGTTTTGAAAACATTCCACTCTTTGACTTTTCTTAAATTATTAGGATTAAAAAATTGAATTTGAACAGCATTTTTTATTCATGTAAGCTCAGCCGCTTAAGAGCGTAGTTCGATTACATATCTAATAAATTTTTGTTTTATTTATACTATTTTATTTATTGCTTGCTTGCTATTTCCGTATGGGGGTATTAGCTGGAAACTAAATTATAAACATTTTGTTTTATTATAAGTTCAAACAGATTAATCCTTTTTATATTAATTTGTTGGATACTATTTGATGATTACTTTTATGATGTAGTTACATGCTAAGAACAATTTCGAAAAATTCGAAATTTAAAAGGTTGAAATGAGTAAAAAAGTTTCTAAAAAATTTCTAAATTGCTATTTATTTTGAAAATTTTAAGAAACCCAAAATTTACATTTGTGCAAAGGTAAAAAACTTTGTTAAATTGTTATTTCTGTGATGCTGTTGGGATTACAAATCTGAAATTTTCCATGATGATTATTTTCAAGATATAAGTTGCAGAGAACGATTTTTATAAAAATTCAAGTATTAAACGTTTTGAAAATATTCTAATCTTTGACTTCTCTGAAATTATTAGGATTAAAACTTGAGTTTGTGTTGGCTATTACTTCAAAGTACCTTCATATTTTTTTTTAATTGAAATGTTAAAGTGGGATCAAAAAAACCTTTTAAAATCTTCCTTTAAAAACCTTTAAAACCTTTTAAAATTAAATGGTTCTTTCGATATATTAGTTACGGAACCTAGTCTAACTAAAAATTTGGAATTTTGGTGATTAATTTCAAGTTAAAATTGCTTACAAAGAAAAGTTTCTAAAAAAGTTTTCTTAACAGTTTCCGCTCGTTTTGTATTGTAAAAAATTTAAGTTTAGACAAAATGTGACTTAAGTATTTTTCTTTTCAATTATTTGTAAGAGTGTAATTTCCGTTAAGAACAATAGACACACAAATACCATTTGGCATTTCTGAACAATTACACAAGCAAAGTCATTGGTTTTGATAGCTTATTTTTAAGAACATTAATATGTAGTATTGTCATATATCTGAAGCAAATATTAATTATCCCGATTTTTAAGGGTTGTGTTTGATAGCACTAATAGCTTTAAAATTAATTTAGCCACTGAAGTGCTGATTTTTATTTATTTATTTTTGAAAAAACTTTTAAATAATGCCTATTTTTTATATATCTGTTATAGAAATTTTAATCGTTTATAACAGGCTTTTCAAATCAGAAATTTTTATCTAATTGAACCAGAAAAAAATGCTTCGATTAAATAATACAAAATTTACAATAAAATTTTACTGGTAAGAATAATAAATCATGATTGGAAATGGATGCCCGTACGTACATCCCAATCATGATTGGCAAAAACACATTGTCTGTACGACATAGAGTAAAACAGAAAACCGGTTTAAGTCTCTGACGTATACATACAGTATACAAGAAAATAAGGGAAGCGGTTAAAATATTTTATTATAAAATACAGTTTGATAGTAACTTTTTAATCATTTTGAATTGCAACATATTGCTTTTATTTAGAATATTGCATAATATTTAGCATGAGTTTAAACAATAACACATACAAAGTTTTTTATTATTATTAATTTTCTAACTACTGCATTAGGAAATTACCGTTAAACAATTCTGTTTCTAGAACAAACGACAGAGAGCTTTAGAATGCATGATTTTCGTAAACCAAATCGATCGCAATTTGAGCATGCCTTATGGAAAGAGAATAGGTATGCAATTTAGTCTAACCAATTAAGCGTAAACCCGACGCGTTAAGCATATCTTTATAACTATGCCGATCCATGCAAATCCACGTTTTACAATTAGAGCTGTTTTACATGGTATTATTATTAATAAGTTTTACAAGTTTCTGTTACATAAGATCAAAATCCGAACTTTCATCTTTTATCAATTGATAATTTTTAAATTTAATTTTCGATATCACAATACTAAAGAATAATTTTTAATGAATTAACATTCTATTATGTTAATAGACATATAGATATAATTATGCGGTTTATGAATATTAATTCTTAAGTACAAAAATTGTCTGAAGTAAATTCCTGTGAATTATTTTTTGTAAAAAAGTTGAACTACGTAGTAACATGAATTATATTAGCTTATTAAAAACGTCCCAATATGTATAAGATTTTATTTAATTATGTCAGACAAACTAAAGGATCGGTGTACATAAGGGACTTTTTTTGGACCAAAATATTTTGATGCTTTTATTTATGTATGTGTGAAGTTAGGCCATATAAATCATAAGTATAGAGTAGACAATCTCAGAGGGCGGTTTCACTGTAATTAAAATAATGCCACAAATATATTTTTTTTATTGAATATCTGATTATGTGTACAACAAATTTTGAATTTTTAATATCTGATTCATATAGATATAAACAAAATCTTTTGTGTTTGCTTCAGCTATATGACAGTGCGCAATGAAATATAGCTGAAAGAAACATAAAAAATGTTGAATTTGAACGATTATGTTTGATATTATAAATAATTTTAAAATTAAATTAAAATATTTTTATTTATAAAATACATTTTTAAGATAATATTTTAATCATTTTGAATTGCAAAGTATTTCTTCTATTCAGAATATTGCACAAGATTTAGTATGAGTTTAAACTATTTACTATATTAACATATACAAAGTTTTTTTAAAATTAATTTTCAAACTACTGTAATAGGAAATTACCGTTAAACCATTCTTTTTCTAGAATAAACGGCTGAGAGCTTTAGAATGCATAATTTTCGTAAACCAAATCCATCGCAATTCGAACATGCCAAAGGGAAAGGGATTAAGTGTGTAATTTAGTCAAACCAATTAAGTGTAAACCCGACGACTTAAGCATATCTTCATAACTATGCATACCAATGCAAATCCACTTTTTACAATTAGAGCTGTTTCATGAGGTATTCTTAATAATAACTTTTACCAGTTTCTCCTAAAAAAGACCAAAACCGAAACTTTCGACTTTTATCAATTAAGACTTTTTAAATCTAATTTTTGAATATCACAATATTAAGGAATGATATTTTATTGGTTAGCATATTGTTCATTATATTAATAGACATGTAGATATAATCATGCGGTTGATGAATATTAATTCTTATGTACAAAAGTTGTCTGATGTAAATGCCTGTGAATTTTTTTGTAATAAAATTGAACTAGTATTATAAACTCGATTAGCTTTTATTAAAAACGTTCCAATGTGGGCACGTTTTTACTTAAACATGTGCGACAAAATAAAAGATCGATGTACATAAGCGGCTTTTTTGGCCTAAAAGTTTTTGATTATTTTATTTATGCATGAGTTAGTTTAGACCATATAAATCATAGAGTAGACAATCGCACAGGGAAGTTTCACTGTAATTAAAATAATACCATAAATATATATATATTTAAATATCTGATTATGTATATAAAATATTTTGAATTGTTTATATAGGCTTCACATAGAGAAAAACAAAATCGTTTATGTTTGCTTCGGCTATATGGCATTTTGCAATGAATTATAGTTAAATCAAACATAAAAAATTCCGAATTTTGAACGATTGTGTTTAATAGTATTGATAACTTTAAAACTAAATTATAATACTTTTATGTATTACAAATTACAATTAATATTAAATACATTTTGATGATAAATTTTTAACACTTTTGAATTGCAACGTATTACTTTTAATTAGAATATTTCCTAAGCTTGACTTTAAACTAATTACTGTGTTAATACATACAAGGATTTTTGAAATTATTTTTCAATTTGCCGCATTAGGAAATTACCGTTAAACCATTCTGTTTCTATAATAAACGACTCAGAGCATTAAAATGCAAAATTTTCATAAATCAAATCGATCGCAATTCGAACCTGCCTAAAGGAAAGGGAATAAGTATGTAATTTAGTCAAACCAATTAAGTGTAAAACCGACGCGTTAAGCATATTCTCATAACTATGCACATCCATGCAAATCCACGTTTTACAATTAGAGCTGTTTTACGTGGTATTATTAATAATAAGTTTAACGACATTTTCCTACATAAGACAAAAATCCAAACTTTGATCTTTTATTAGTTAAGACCTTAAATTTAATTTCCAAACAACACAATCCTAAAGAATATTTTTTATTAATTAGCAAATAATTATGTTAATAAACATGTAGGCATAATTATGTGATCAATGAATATTAACTCTTAAGTACTAAAGCTGTCTGATGTAAATGACTGTGGTTTGTTTTTCGCTATAAAATTGAAGTTGCAACGAAAACTAGATAAGCTTTGATTAAGACTCTTCAATGAACTATTCTCAAAACAATCGAAGTGCTGGTTTCGAAACCAATAGCATCCGTCATCCTAATCGTTCGGAATTTCATGTGGTTTTTTCGAACCTTGTATTTCCCTACGTAAATATGGATTAGGTTCCCTTAGAAAAATTCCCTTATGAAGGGCATCCCCACATTCGGGCCCACATCTCTTGTGTAGATATTTAGTTGCCATAACAAAACACACACACAGAGGCTCTACTTTGGCAGCACAGGTTTTGATCAGTGGACTGTAGCAGCAATTAGAACACAACCCTTAAAAGATATAATCCAGTATAAGGTTTTTGCTCTACAACAGGCCTTGGTATCGCAAATAGTACCAAAATGGTAGCAGTCTGTGCCCAAGAATCAACTACTCTAACTTTACACTGGCAATACAAATAATTAATCTGCAGTAAAGAACAGTTGTCATACTGAATCCATTAACATCTTCGAAAATATAGTCTCGATTGCAGCTGAACAGGGATAATATTACGTTCTTTATGGACAAATAATTATCACGCTCTCAAAGCTGTGGTTTTATATAAAAGGCAATTTGTGAATTTGCGTACCTTTGAATATTATAAGGAACACTGAATCTTTGAAATTAAGAGACGCAAAATGCCTTTGAGATTAAAGATCACAATGTGCCTTTGAGATTAAGGGGAACAGTATAGTTCCTTTAAAAATAAGAGGCACATAGCGCATTTAAGAATAGGCTCAGATAGAAGGCACAGAGAAAAGAGGCACAGGATATTCTTTTCAAATTAATGTACTTTTGAAAGTACACTGTTAAAACTAATGGTGACACATTGGATCTTTTAGGGGTGAAAGGCTTGTCTCACTGGTGACTCCCCTAGGAGAGCCAAAATGGCACTTTTAATTAGGGTGAAAAGATGGAACCTTTAATCAGAGTGCCCTATAATTAAAAATTAAAAAAATATACAAACCGACTTTTGGCCCTCGATAGGATTCGAACACGCAACGTCAGATTGCAAGTTCAGCGCTCTAATCACTCGGCCATTGAGCTCACATTCAAAGTCTCTCTGAAATGTTCAAATGTCCTGAATTCAAAGGCTGCTTTGTATAAAAAAGCTCGCCAAAAGTTAGCCATTCGAAGTTCTAAACGAAAGTGGGATAGCACATAGCTGTGATAGTCATCGTAGGAAGAAATTGCTGAAGTTGAATGGGAAGGATACAAGTCTTAGAGGATGCGGAAATGACTAAGGGGTGAAAATCTTCCAACGGCATGCATTGCGCGGCACCTTTATTAGCATCAATCACCCAGTGAGAAATCAAGCGGCACCCCAAACACATTTTCAAGCACGCGGGGATCAAATGGTAACTCCTTTTCACTCCAGGGTGCCAAATGCAACCGGTTTGTCACCTTTATTTTTAACAATGTACCTTGAATGTACCTTTAAATTTACATTAAAGCACATCTCACTTGAAAAAAATTCCTGTGTCTTTCAAGATGGTGGTGCATATTTTGTAATGCAGATCAAAACTTATAACATTGAATAGAAAGCGGAATAATGGTAGGTAATTCATTCATTCTCTGAATGCCAGAAATTGTATCTAGTGTGCCACCGATCCAAACACTCGATGCATGGCGATTAACTACTTGTTGCGCATGCGTGTTTATCGCAATACCGCTTAAAGCCTGGCATAAGCCAAATTTCTTATCTCTGACAAATTTCGGTTTATTATTATTAGGTCAAAATTTGTTCTTTTCTTTCATAGCTTGTCGATAACATTTTAAATGGAGAAGTCTTCGATTTGTAGGATGATTTAAAAATATATGTGCACCCACCTTTAAAATTTTGTCACTAGTTTGTTAGTAATTTTATGCATTGTTACGCTTGTGTAATGTACATCCATATTATAAAAACTGAAATCTTTATTAATACAAAAATTCTTTCTAAGAAAAAAAATACTGACGTTAATTACTGAGAAAAAGCGCGTTTCAATCCGTATTTTTTTCTTTCCACGGGTACCATTCTAAAGATATAAAATGCTTCTTCTGCTGTTTGAATATAAAACAGCAATTACAACAAATCAATAAAATGTTATCTTAATATGATAGAAAAAGCTTGTGAAATACTTTAACAAACATGGTAAACAAAACTGCATCATAAAAATGATAAGGTTTGATAAAGTTAATATACGGGCTATCTGAGATGTGAAGAGAAAACATGAAGTGAATGAAACTACGTGTGTATCATAACTGTATCCTAAAAATAATAATATTAATATTTCAATGTGGTATACAATTGCTGGAGAGAAAAGATAATGTACCTACAACTACATCTGAATAAAATCCTAACGGTATCATGAAAATTATGAGATTAACAGGTAATAGTGTTATACGAGAGTTTAAAAAAAGCATAAAGTATATGCAACTACATGTGTAAAATAATAATAATAATAATAATAATAATAATAATAATAATAATAATAATAATAATAATAATAATAATTGTATCATAAAAGTGATGAGATTAATATATGAATGGCTTATACAAAAGCCGAAGAGAAAAGATGAAGTATATACAACTGCATATGTGAAAAATCATAACGGTATCACTAAAATGATAAGATTAATATATGAATGGATTACATGCAATGGAAGAAAAAATGGAATGGAAGATGAATGGAAGTACATGTATAAATAAATAATTAGTGCATTATAAAAATGACGACATTAATATATGAATGGCTTAAATGAGATGAGCAAGGAAAAATAGTATCTGCAGCTATATGTGTAAAAAAAATCTATATTTATGATAAAAATGATGTGATAAATGGATTGTTTAAAATTAGAATAGAAATGAGGAAGTACAAGCAATTACATGTGTAAAAAATAATAAAATGGATAAATTATGCAACATACATGGGCGAAATAAAGGGGGGGGGGAATCACATGATATTAAAAAGAATATTCAAAATAAATGTATATATCATGTATGTATATATATAACAACTGTAATAAAGAGATAATGATAGTTATTATAAGCAAACATAATAATTTGCACTTTCTTTATACGTATACTTAAAATTTAAATATAAAACTTGTCGAAAATGCTAATTCCAAAACTTTCTCCTATCTCATGCATGTTAATGTTTTAAAATTCTTTATCCCAGTGCCTAAATTAAATGTCAATCTATGCCCATTGCCCACCTAGGCGGTTGTAAAGTTATATAGACGATTGTAAAGTTATATAGACGATTGTAAAGTTGAACTGTGTGCTTTTATAAAGCAGTTATAAGCATCGCATTTTTCAAAGAAATCATTTAATATAGGCACCCAATGCTTTAGATGTCTGCAACCAAACATCTCAAACAAAACAGCATAAAAGCGAAATCTGTTAAACATTATACACTCAAGCCTAATTAGGATATATTTATATGAAAATATATTTAAATCAGAATATAAAGTTTGATTAAAATTCATACATTAGGTTTTGAGATAAAGTTACCGGAAAAATCGTGAAAAATGGAACATATCAGCGCCACCAGTTTATTATATAACTTACAAGAAAACCCATTCAGCATCAACATATGTCAAAGTCCAACAAAATAGGAAATTTAATTAAATTCTTTAAATTAGTTCTTTATCTATGACTTTTGCTAAAACTATATAAATCTTGAAAAATGCAGTTTAGCAGCGTCACCTATTAGGCGATTTACCCAAGATCCTATTCAGCAGAAATTTATGTGAACTGCGAATTCAGTCTGAAGCTTGTTGAAGTTCTTGGCATTAAATCTTTAGATAGAGTTATTGAGGAAATCATGTAAATACAGAGCATAATCGACACCGGTTTAATGATACACAACAAAAAGTAATCAATAAAAATTTTGAAAGTCTAACAGAATATAAAATTTTATTAAACTCCGTGCATTGATTTTTGAGATAGAGTGCCCACAAAATTTAAGTCAAATGCAGAAAGACTCACAGACAAGCATTAAAAAAAAAAAAAACACTCAGTCATGTTTAAGACCTTCTAAAACTAATAAATTCTTCAAAAAGTTTTACGAATTCAATACCTTCTTCTTGTAAAGATAAAATAAATTAAAATTTCTTTTAGTCAAAGTTAAGTTTGGGTAGCCTCTAATGGTGAATAAAAACAAAACTATGCTTTAAATATATTTGCTCTTGTTAGGTAGATATTATCTAAAATTTCTAATAAGCATAGTTTTCTTAATAAGATTAATGGTTAACTCGAACATACCCCGCAGCATTGGAATAAGTGCTTAATATGGTAAACTCTATTAAGTGTAATCTGGCTGTGTTAAACACGCCTCTGCAGATTTGAAAGTGTATGCAAATTTGCCAGTCTGCTTTCAAATTATTTCAGTTCCTAAACATTATTCAGAGCAATTCTCGAAGGGCATTTACTTATAATTCTAATAAGGTTTGTGTTAAACCACATTATGATATGAAAAGGAATTGAGAAAACTTTTTAGAAGTAGTTTTCTGTATGTTAAAAATTATAGCTAGCATTAAGAGATTTACTTTTTAAACATTTATAAATATATCTTTTTCTGGTACATATTGAATATTTTCTTTCTCTTTACAAATATAAGAATAATAGTATTTCTTACAATTAAGGGTGTTCTTAACTGCTTCGCTCAACAAGCGCAAAACGTTTTGACACATTTACGAATTCATTTTTTAACAGAAATATATAAAATTGGAATGCCTGACTATGGAAGCGATTTCGAATCGAACTTATTTTTCCATTTTACGATAATTAAATTACCTATCCAATTCAAAGCTATTTTGACCAAAAGATCACCCGTTTTTCTCCAGCTTTTTGACCGGTTTTTCTGCTTTCGTCGGGAAATGTGCTCAAAAATGTCAACTTTGAAGGCTTATTATGAAAAATCTATTGCGTTTTTAAAAAACAAAAAAAATGAGTGCAATTAGACAGTTTCTGAATAATAACACCTGTTATTTTCATGCATTTCCGAACAAAACTAAATTAAACCCTTTTTGATTTAAGAACACCCTTAAAGGTAAAAATAGAGAGCTTTATTTCAATATCACTATTGGCATTAAAAAGAATTTTCTAACATATTTCATTTAGAAAATTTGGCCAATTTCGATTCAAGAATTTCTTTCATACTCATTTTTTTATTATAATATAAAAGAAAAACATTCATAACATTAATTTAATACAATTTATTTCTAAAATAAGTGTTGATGATATACATGCAAAAAAGTTTTCAAATTTTATTAAAAAAAAAAAAATCCGCAGATTTTAAAAGTATATAGCATATTCGAGCATTTTCGGCCGAAGTTAAGCTTTTATCAAGGAGAAAATCAGTGAAGAAACGGCGAATGCCAATTGACAAAAAAAAAAAAAAAAAAAAAAAAAAAAAAAAAAAAAAAATCAAGTAATTGTAATTAAAAAAATTACAACGACTATTTGGAAAATGATATTTTCAATGACTTTTAGAGATAACTTTTTTTTAATGATTTATAAATGAATTCTATACTTAATAATAATAATAAACATCATTTTTATGATGATCATAACGTGTATTATATTACGTACACCATGCATTAAACAAATATTCCTAGACCAGATAAAAAAAACAACAGTTTATAGATATACAACTTTAAGTGTTTAAAATGTACTTTTTTATTTGATGAAGTTAATCAGACTAACTTCTGAACGTGTCGTATCACATTCGAGATGGATTAAACACTAATATTCCTGGACCCATCATGAACAAATTTTAAATGAACTTTAAGTTTTACAATTTTTAGAACTGCAAATTTTTAAACTTTTAAAAATAACACAGTTAAATTTTACACCGTTGCATAGAGAGAAAAATGCCTTTTAAATGAAATTTTTTTGAAATCTTAATCATAATTTGTTTTCAAATTATTATTATTTTTTAAGTTTTTTTTTTTTTTTACTTTTTTGTCATCGCGGCAACAGAAGTATTCCATTTTTTGACATTAAACATGGACCAATCAGAAAACGAATAAAATAAAATAAGTTGCAGAATTCAACTAATAAAAAAATTCAGATTAACTTCAGATTTGTCAGTTCTTTACCGAGGACAACAACTATTTTTCAAACAGGTTTAAAAAAAAGTGGTCAAAATTACTGATAATGAGAGGACGAAGGAATAGTAACGCTCAACCACATGATTCATTCAGTAAATTGAAGTCATTTAAACCAAATATTCGGTGTTTGGTATGACAAATCGTCAACCAAACTAATGACATCGAAATCATTTTTAACAGAGCGAAAATTACTTAATAATTATACCATCTTCTGGCCTTATAAATGTACAGTTTAGGAATCTTCAGAAATTTTAGCACAAAAAAAGTCTATTTCAACGGAATTTTGCTGTACCAAATACAGCATATTTGAATCGAACTACTCGAAATTACAGGAGAGTTTGGTCTTCCAAATTGATCGTGGAGTATAGAATTTCTTTACCTGTCTCCTTCCTTATTATTAGTGGTTTCGACCATCTGCAAAAATATTTTTTTGGAATTCTGTTGTTCATTAGAATCGAACTTTTCTCAATTGGTTTAATTCTTAATAATGGTATAGTTTTTGCTGAAAGCGTTTAAAAAGATGTATAAGCAACATCTAGCGTTTTTAATATTTTAAAGGCGTTTGTATATATTTAGTTAAAACCTATTTGAATAATTCAATTAAATGAATAATTCCCACGAATGTTTTTATATTCTATATAATAAATAAAAACTACAGATAGGTGTACAGCTTTAAAAAAGAAATAAAAAAGCCTTGACATGGATTTTTAAGTTGTCCTAATGTAATCCATAAATATCCCTGCATATCAAACCCTATTATTTTGTACATCATGTAATCCAGCAATATCTTACGATGAATTAACTTTTTCGACTTCAAAGTCAGAATCAGAATCTAAAACTCAGTGGTATTCCTGAGACAAAATTCTTGCTAGCAATTATTGTATCAATCTGATGTTACAAATTTCTATATATCAGATTCTTTTATTATCCCACATCAATATGTAAATAAAATGTAGAGAGAAAAAGTCGCATATGATTTCGAAGAATTAACTTTGAGCCACTATAAGATATTTTTAATAAAAAGTAAATTAAGAAGTGAAGAAGTAATCTGAAGTGAAAAAATTTTGTTTTTCAAATTAGTTGCTTAAAATATTTTTGAACTATTTGAACTCATTGGTTAACTTCAAAATAATTGGTTAACTCGAATTGATTAACTTGAAATACGTAACGTAGATCATGGAATAATAGGACAAATGTACAAATTCCCAAGGTTAGTTTTTTTTACATCCTTGAGACGAAATGATGATATTGTAAAACTTGAAGTCCGTATAGACTAATTGAGAGATTCCATTATATACACACACATATATATATAGCATTTACTTGACTTATGATATCAAATAAAATCAAACATTTTCCTTTAAAGATATCTGTTAATTTATTATGTAAGTGTAATAAATGGCATACATTATAGACAAAAATAATAATAAAATTTTTTTTTTAATTGATACGCAGTAAACATGACATTGGGGTCCTTTTACGTGGACATCTGTGGTTGATCAATAATGAGTATCCATATTTCAAAAAAATTAAGATCTGTATTAATTTACCTGTTGTATTTATTTATTTTCATCACAATATTATCGATCACAATTAAGAAAGTAATAACTATATGTGATAAACTAGATACTACAAATACAAAATTACTCAATCCCCCCCCCCCCTCTCTTATACCTTTGGAGCTAGTTCTAATTTATTATTATTTTTCTGATAAGTATTTAACTTTTCCCTAAAAGCTAATGTAGCTCAATCAAAATCAATACTTCATTTTGTTTTACTACATTTTTTCAAAAGAAATTGCTTAACAAAATGCATGTATCATTATCTAACTTTTTATGTCTGAACGTTCTTTAACTTTTTCTATGAGATTATTCATTTCGGTGCTTTTTACAATACTCAATGAACCTCATTTGTCACTTACTAAGGGGTTCGGTTGATATATGAATAGAAAAATTTTTATAATTCAAATACTTTTTCTTTAAAATGTGCTTCATTAGTACTTTCATTAGAAGCTTCATTAGTAATGATTGAGAATTCCTATGACATTTTTTTCCGCTTATAAAGTCAGTATCTTTGTACAGTTTATTAGAATTGCATGTTTGAAAAAAAAAAATCGTACAACGGTCTTTTTTCTCTTGAAAATATCCAATAACAGTACCTTTGTGAGATTGCTTTCTGAGATGTGAGGCAAATAATTACGGATTGTAAATGAATCGCCTTTTATCTTATACGAGGTGGAACCCGTCGAAAATCGACGAAAGAAAATGTTTAAGAAAGAACTGTTTCATTGATTCATAATAAATTTACAAAATTAGTTACCAAAAGGTATTCTTAATAATAACTTTTACCAGTTTCTCCTAAAAAAGACCAAAACCGAAACTTTCGACTTTTATCATTTAAGACTTTTTAAATCTAATTTTTGAATATCACAATATTAAGGAATGATATTTTATTGGTTAGCATATTGTTCATTATATTAATAGACATGTAGATATAATCATGCGGTTGATGAATATTAATTCTTATGTACAAAAGTTGTCTGATGTAAATGCCTGTGAATTTTTTTGTAATAAAATTGAACTAGTATTATAAACTCGATTAGCTTTTATTAAAAACGTTCCAATGTGGGCACGTTTTTACTTAAACATGTGCGACAAAATAAAAGATCGATGTACATAAGCGGCTTTTTTGGCCTAAAAGTTTTTGATTATTTTATTTATGCATGAGTTAGTTTAGACCATATAAATCATAGAGTAGACAATCGCACAGGGAAGTTTCACTGTAATTAAAATAATACCATAAATATATATATATTTAAATATCTGATTATGTATATAAAATATTTTGAATTGTTTATATAGGCTTCACATAGAGAAAAACAAAATCGTTTATGTTTGCTTCGGCTATATGGCATTTTGCAATGAATTATAGTTAAATCAAACATAAAAAATTCCGAATTTTGAACGATTGTGTTTAATAGTATTGATAACTTTAAAACTAAATTATAATACTTTTATGTATTACAAATTACAATTAATATTAAATACATTTTGATGATAAATTTTTAACACTTTTGAATTGCAACGTATTACTTTTAATTAGAATATTTCCTAAGCTTGACTTTAAACTAATTACTGTGTTAATACATACAAGGATTTTTGAAATTATTTTTCAATTTGCCGCATTAGGAAATTACCGTTAAACCATTCTGTTTCTATAATAAACGACTCAGAGCATTAAAATGCAAAATTTTCATAAATCAAATCGATCGCAATTCGAACCTGCCTAAAGGAAAGGGAATAAGTATGTAATTTAGTCAAACCAATTAAGTGTAAAACCGACGCGTTAAGCATATTCTCATAACTATGCACATCCATGCAAATCCACGTTTTACAATTAGAGCTGTTTTACGTGGTATTATTAATAATAAGTTTAACGACATTTTCCTACATAAGACAAAAATCCAAACTTTGATCTTTTATTAGTTAAGACCTTAAATTTAATTTCCAAACAACACAATCCTAAAGAATATTTTTTATTAATTAGCAAATAATTATGTTAATAAACATGTAGGCATAATTATGTGATCAATGAATATTAACTCTTAAGTACTAAAGCTGTCTGATGTAAATGACTGTGGTTTGTTTTTCGCTATAAAATTGAAGTTGCAACGAAAACTAGATAAGCTTTGATTAAGACTCTTCAATGAACTATTCTCAAAACAATCGAAGTGCTGGTTTCGAAACCAATAGCATCCGTCATCCTAATCGTTCGGAATTTCATGTGGTTTTTTCGAACCTTGTATTTCCCTACGTAAATATGGATTAGGTTCCCTTAGAAAAATTCCCTTATGAAGGGCATCCCCACATTCGGGCCCACATCTCTTGTGTAGATATTTAGTTGCCATAACAAAACACACACACAGAGGCTCTACTTTGGCAGCACAGGTTTTGATCAGTGGACTGTAGCAGCAATTAGAACACAACCCTTAAAAGATATAATCCAGTATAAGGTTTTTGCTCTACAACAGGCCTTGGTATCGCAAATAGTACCAAAATGGTAGCAGTCTGTGCCCAAGAATCAACTACTCTAACTTTACACTGGCAATACAAATAATTAATCTGCAGTAAAGAACAGTTGTCATACTGAATCCATTAACATCTTCGAAAATATAGTCTCGATTGCAGCTGAACAGGGATAATATTACGTTCTTTATGGACAAATAATTATCACGCTCTCAAAGCTGTGGTTTTATATAAAAGGCAATTTGTGAATTTGCGTACCTTTGAATATTATAAGGAACACTGAATCTTTGAAATTAAGAGACGCAAAATGCCTTTGAGATTAAAGATCACAATGTGCCTTTGAGATTAAGGGGAACAGTATAGTTCCTTTAAAAATAAGAGGCACATAGCGCATTTAAGAATAGGCTCAGATAGAAGGCACAGAGAAAAGAGGCACAGGATATTCTTTTCAAATTAATGTACTTTTGAAAGTACACTGTTAAAACTAATGGTGACACATTGGATCTTTTAGGGGTGAAAGGCTTGTCTCACTGGTGACTCCCCTAGGAGAGCCAAAATGGCACTTTTAATTAGGGTGAAAAGATGGAACCTTTAATCAGAGTGCCCTATAATTAAAAATTAAAAAAATATACAAACCGACTTTTGGCCCTCGATAGGATTCGAACACGCAACGTCAGATTGCAAGTTCAGCGCTCTAATCACTCGGCCATTGAGCTCACATTCAAAGTCTCTCTGAAATGTTCAAATGTCCTGAATTCAAAGGCTGCTTTGTATAAAAAAGCTCGCCAAAAGTTAGCCATTCGAAGTTCTAAACGAAAGTGAGATAGCACATAGCTGTGATAGTCATCGTAGGAAGAAATTGCTGAAGTTGAATGGGAAGGATACAAGTCTTAGAGGATGCGGAAATGACTAAGGGGTGAAAATCTTCCAACGGCATGCATTGCGCGGCACCTTTATTAGCATCAATCACCCAGTGAGAAATCAAGCGGCACCCCAAACACATTTTCAAGCCCGCGGGGATCAAATGGTAACTCCTTTTCACTCCAGGGTGCCAAATGCAACCGGTTTGTCACCTTTATTTTTAACAATGTACCTTGAATGTACCTTTAAATTTACATTAAAGCACATCTCACTTGAAAAAAATTCCTGTGTCTTTCAAGATGGTGGTGCATATTTTGTAATGCAGATCAAAACTTATAACATTGAATAGAAAGCGGAATAATGGTAGGTAATTCATTCATTCTCTGAATGCCAGAAATTGTATCTAGTGTGCCACCGATCCAAACACTCGATGCATGGCGATTAACTACTTGTTGCGCATGCGTGTTTATCGCAATACCGCTTAAAGCCTGGCATAAGCCAAATTTCTTATCTCTGACAAATTTCGGTTTATTATTATTAGGTCAAAATTTGTTCTTTTCTTTCATAGCTTGTCGATAACATTTTAAATGGAGAAGTCTTCGATTTGTAGGATGATTTAAAAATATATGTGCATCCACCTTTAAAATTTTGTCACTAGTTTGTTAGTAATTTTATGCATTGTTACGCTTGTGTAATGTACATCCATATTATAAAAACTGAAATCTTTATTAATACAAAAATTCTTTCTAAGAAAAAAAATACTGACGTTAATTACTGAGAAAAAGCGCGTTTCAATCCGTATTTATTTCTTTCCACGGGTACCATTCTAAAGATATAAAATGCTTCTTCTGCTGTTTGAATATAAAACAGCAATTACAACAAATCAATAAAATGTTATCTTAATATGATAGAAAAAGCTTGTGAAATACTTTAACAAACATGGTAAACAAAACTGCATCATAAAAATGATAAGGTTTGATAAAGTTAATATACGGGCTATCTGAGATGTGAAGAGAAAACATGAAGTGAATGAAACTACGTGTGTATCATAACTGTATCCTAAAAATAATAATATTAATATTTCAATGTGGTATACAATTGCTGGAGAGAAAAGATAATGTACCTACAACTACATCTGAATAAAATCATAACGGTATCATGAAAATTATGAGATTAACAGGTAATAGTGTTATACGAGAGTTTAAAAAAAGCATAAAGTATATGCAACTACATGTGTAAAATAATAATAATAATAATAATAATAATAATAATAATAATAATAATAATAATAATAATAATAATAATAATAATAATAATAATAATTGTATCATAAAAGTGATGAGATTAATATATGAATGGCTTATACAAAAGCCGAAGAGAAAAGATGAAGTATATACAACTGCATATGTGAAAAATCATAACGGTATCACTAAAATGATAAGATTAATATATGAATGGATTACATGCAATGGAAGAAAAAATGGAATGGAAGATGAATGGAAGTACATGTATAAATAAATAATTAGTGCATTATAAAAATGACGACATTAATATATGAATGGCTTAAATGAGATGAGCAAGGAAAAATAGTATCTGCAGCTATATGTGTAAAAAAAATCTATATTTATGATAAAAATGATGTGATAAATGGATTGTTTAAAATTAGAATAGAAATGAGGAAGTACAAGCAATTACATGTGTAAAAAATAATAAAATGGATAAATTATGCAACATACATGGGCGAAATAAAGGGGGGGGGGGGGAATCACATGATATTAAAAAGAATATTCAAAATAAATGTATATATCATGTATGTATATATATAACAACTGTAATAAAGAGATAATGATAGTTATTATAAGCAAACATAATAATTTGCACTTTCTTTATACGTATACTTAAAATTTAAATATAAAACTTGTCGAAAATGCTAATTCCAAAACTTTCTCCTATCTCATGCATGTTAATGTTTTAAAATTCTTTATCCCAGTGCCTAAATTAAATGTCAATCTATGCCCATTGCCCACCTAGGCGGTTGTAAAGTTATATAGACGATTGTAAAGTTATATAGACGATTGTAAAGTTGAACTGTGTGCTTTTATAAAGCAGTTATAAGCATCGCATTTTTCAAAGAAATCATTTAATATAGGCACCCAATGCTTTAGATGTCTGCAACCAAACATCTCAAACAAAACAGCATAAAAGCGAAATCTGTTAAACATTATACACTCAAGCCTAATTAGGATATATTTATATGAAAATATATTTAAATCAGAATATAAAGTTTGATTAAAATTCATACATTAGGTTTTGAGATAAAGTTACCGGAAAAATCGTGAAAAATGGAACATATCAGCGCCACCAGTTTATTATATAACTTACAAGAAAACCCATTCAGCATCAACATATGTCAAAGTCCAACAAAATAGGAAATTTAATTAAATTCTTTAAATTAGTTCTTTATCTATGACTTTTGCTAAAACTATATAAATCTTGAAAAATGCAGTTTAGCAGCGTCACCTATTAGGCGATTTACCCAAGATCCTATTCAGCAGAAATTTATGTGAACTGCGAATTCAGTCTGAAGCTTGTTGAAGTTCTTGGCATTAAATCTTTAGATAGAGTTATTGAGGAAATCATGTAAATACAGAGCATAATCGACACCGGTTTAATGATACACAACAAAAAGTAATCAATAAAAATTTTGAAAGTCTAACAGAATATAAAATTTTATTAAACTCCGTGCATTGATTTTTGAGATAGAGTGCCCACAAAATTTAAGTCAAATGCAGAAAGACTCACAGACAAGCATTAAAAAAAAAAAAAACACTCAGTCATGTTTAAGACCTTCTAAAACTAATAAATTCTTCAAAAAGTTTTACGAATTCAATACCTTCTTCTTGTAAAGATAAAATAAATTAAAATTTCTTTTAGTCAAAGTTAAGTTTGGGTAGCCTCTAATGGTGAATAAAAACAAAACTATGCTTTAAATATATTTGCTCTTGTTAGGTAGATATTATCTAAAATTTCTAATAAGCATAGTTTTCTTAATAAGATTAATGGTTAACTCGAACATACCCCGCAGCATTGGAATAAGTGCTTAATATGGTAAACTCTATTAAGTGTAATCTGGCTGTGTTAAACACGCCTCTGCAGATTTGAAAGTGTATGCAAATTTGCCAGTCTGCTTTCAAATTATTTCAGTTCCTAAACATTATTCAGAGCAATTCTCGAAGGGCATTTACTTATAATTCTAATAAGGTTTGTGTTAAACCACATTATGATATGAAAAGGAATTGAGAAAACTTTTTAGAAGTAGTTTTCTGTATGTTAAAAATTATAGCTAGCATTAAGAGATTTACTTTTTAAACATTTATAAATATATCTTTTTCTGGTACATATTGAATATTTTCTTTCTCTTTACAAATATAAGAATAATAGTATTTCTTACAATTAAGGGTGTTCTTAACTGCTTCGCTCAACAAGCGCAAAACGTTTTGACACATTTACGAATTCATTTTTTAACAGAAATATATAAAATTGGAATGCCTGACTATGGAAGCGATTTCGAATCGAACTTATTTTTCCATTTTACGATAATTAAATTACCTATCCAATTCAAAGCTATTTTGACCAAAAGATCACCCGTTTTTCTCCAGCTTTTTGACCGGTTTTTCTGCTTTCGTCGGGAAATGTGCTCAAAAATGTCAACTTTGAAGGCTTATTATGAAAAATCTATTGCGTTTTTAAAAAACAAAAAAAATGAGTGCAATTAGACAGTTTCTGAATAATAACACCTGTTATTTTCATGCATTTCCGAACAAAACTAAATTAAACCCTTTTTGATTTAAGAACACCCTTAAAGGTAAAAATAGAGAGCTTTATTTCAATATCACTATTGGCATTAAAAAGAATTTTCTAACATATTTCATTTAGAAAATTTGGCCAATTTCGATTCAAGAATTTCTTTCATACTCATTTTTTTATTATAATATAAAAGAAAAACATTCATAACATTAATTTAATACAATTTATTTCTAAAATAAGTGTTGATGATATACATGCAAAAAAGTTTTCAAATTTTATTAAAAAAAAAAAATCCGCAGATTTTAAAAGTATATAGCATATTCGAGCATTTTCGGCCGAAGTTAAGCTTTTATCAAGGAGAAAATCAGTGAAGAAACGGCGAATGCCAATTGACAAAAAAAAAAAAAAAAAAAAAATCAAGTAATTGTAATTAAAAAAATTACAACGACTATTTGGAAAATGATATTTTCAATGACTTTTAGAGATAACTTTTTTTTAATGATTTATAAATGAATTCTATACTTAATAATAATAATAAACATCATTTTTATGATGATCATAACGTGTATTATATTACGTACACCATGCATTAAACAAATATTCCTAGACCAGATAAAAAAAACAACAGTTTATAGATATACAACTTTAAGTGTTTAAAATGTACTTTTTTATTTGATGAAGTTAATCAGACTAACTTCTGAACGTGTCGTATCACATTCGAGATGGATTAAACACTAATATTCCTGGACCCATCATGAACAAATTTTAAATGAACTTTAAGTTTTACAATTTTTAGAACTGCAAATTTTTAAACTTTTAAAAATAACACAGTTAAATTTTACACCGTTGCATAGAGAGAAAAATGCCTTTTAAATGAAATTTTTTTGAAATCTTAATCATAATTTGTTTTCAAATTATTATTATTTTTTAAGTTTTTTTTTTTTTTTACTTTTTTGTCATCGCGGCAACAGAAGTATTCCATTTTTTGACATTAAACATGGACCAATCAGAAAACGAATAAAATAAAATAAGTTGCAGAATTCAACTAATAAAAAAATTCAGATTAACTTCAGATTTGTCAGTTCTTTACCGAGGACAACAACTATTTTTCAAACAGGTTTAAAAAAAAGTGGTCAAAATTACTGATAATGAGAGGACGAAGGAATAGTAACGCTCAACCACATGATTCATTCAGTAAATTGAAGTCATTTAAACCAAATATTCGGTGTTTGGTATGACAAATCGTCAACCAAACTAATGACATCGAAATCATTTTTAACAGAGCGAAAATTACTTAATAATTATACCATCTTCTGGCCTTATAAATGTACAGTTTAGGAATCTTCAGAAATTTTAGCACAAAAAAAGTCTATTTCAACGGAATTTTGCTGTACCAAATACAGCATATTTGAATCGAACTACTCGAAATTACAGGAGAGTTTGGTCTTCCAAATTGATCGTGGAGTATAGAATTTCTTTACCTGTCTCCTTCCTTATTATTAGTGGTTTCGACCATCTGCAAAAATATTTTTTTGGAATTCTGTTGTTCATTAGAATCGAACTTTTCTCAATTGGTTTAATTCTTAATAATGGTATAGTTTTTGCTGAAAGCGTTTAAAAAGATGTATAAGCAACATCTAGCGTTTTTAATATTTTAAAGGCGTTTGTATATATTTAGTTAAAACCTATTTGAATAATTCAATTAAATGAATAATTCCCACGAATGTTTTTATATTCTATATAATAAATAAAAACTACAGATAGGTGTACAGCTTTAAAAAAGAAATAAAAAAGCCTTGACATGGATTTTTAAGTTGTCCTAATGTAATCCATAAATATCCCTGCATATCAAACCCTATTATTTTGTACATCATGTAATCCAGCAATATCTTACGATGAATTAACTTTTTCGACTTCAAAGTCAGAATCAGAATCTAAAACTCAGTGGTATTCCTGAGACAAAATTCTTGCTAGCAATTATTGTATCAATCTGATGTTACAAATTTCTATATATCAGATTCTTTTATTATCCCACATCAATATGTAAATAAAATGTAGAGAGAAAAAGTCGCATATGATTTCGAAGAATTAACTTTGAGCCACTATAAGATATTTTTAATAAAAAGTAAATTAAGAAGTGAAGAAGTAATCTGAAGTGAAAAAATTTTGTTTTTCAAATTAGTTGCTTAAAATATTTTTGAACTATTTGAACTCATTGGTTAACTTCAAAATAATTGGTTAACTCGAATTGATTAACTTGAAATACGTAACGTAGATCATGGAATAATAGGACAAATGTACAAATTCCCAAGGTTAGTTTTTTTTACATCCTTGAGACGAAATGATGATATTGTAAAACTTGAAGTCCGTATAGACTAATTGAGAGATTCCATTATATACACACACATATATATATATAGCATTTACTTGACTTATGATATCAAATAAAATCAAACATTTACCTTTAAAGATATCTGTTAATTTATTATGTAAGTGTAATAAATGGCATACATTATAGACAAAAATAATAATAAAATTTTTTTTTTAATTGATACGCAGTAAACATGACATTGGGGTCCTTTTACGTGGACATCTGTGGTTGATCAATAATGAGTATCCATATTTCAAAAAAATTAAGATCTGTATTAATTTACCTGTTGTATTTATTTATTTTCATCACAATATTATCGATCACAATTAAGAAAGTAATAACTATATGTGATAAACTAGATACTACAAATACAAAATTACTCAATCCCCCCCCCCCCCTCTCTTATACCTTTGGAGCTAGTTCTAATTTATTATTATTTTTCTGATAAGTATTTAACTTTTCCCTAAAAGCTAATGTAGCTCAATCAAAATCAATACTTCATTTTGTTTTACTACATTTTTTCAAAAGAAATTGCTTAACAAAATGCATGTATCATTATCTAACTTTTTATGTCTGAACGTTCTTTAACTTTTTCTATGAGATTATTCATTTCGGTGCTTTTTACAATACTCAATGAACCTCATTTGTCACTTACTAAGGGGTTCGGTTGATATATGAATAGAAAAATTTTTATAATTCAAATACTTTTTCTTTAAAATGTGCTTCATTAGTACTTTCATTAGAAGCTTCATTAGTAATGATTGAGAATTCCTATGACATTTTTTTCCGCTTATAAAGTCAGTATCTTTGTACAGTTTATTAGAATTGCATGTTTGAAAAAAAAAAAATCGTACAACGGTCTTTTTTCTCTTGAAAATATCCAATAACAGTACCTTTGTGAGATTGCTTTCTGAGATGTGAGGCAAATAATTACGGATTGTAAATGAATCGCCTTTTATCTTATACGAGGTGGAACCCGTCGAAAATCGACGAAAGAAAATGTTTAAGAAAGAACTGTTTCATTGATTCATAATAAATTTACAAAATTAGTTACCAAAAAAAAAAAAAAAAAAAAAAAAAAAAAATACATCTTATATTGCTCAGCCTAATTTTCAAACAATTATCATTTTAATCTAAAATTAACAAAATACTATAAAATTCAATTTTCCAAATTATTAAACAGAATAAAATCAAAATTCGCCGGATTTTACAACAGACGATAATTTTACAATAGTATACGCATTTTAATTATTATTATTATTATTATTATTATTATTATTATTATTATTTAATTTATTTATTTTCAGAGAAAATGTACTGACCCTGATGCCACAATCATAAAATTGCTACTAAAAACTATAAAAAAAAATTAATATCTTATAAATAAATTGAGATACAGGTTTGAAACAAATTGCATTTAAAAGTACATTTTTTTCTCTATACGACGGTGTAAAAATTTAAAATGTACGATGTTTAGAATTCTAAAATTTGCTGTACCAAAAATTGCAAAACCGAAATTGGAGAGGAAAGTGTTGCCATTCGCAAAGTGACGTATGCGTTACGCACAGATACGTTTGGCCTTTATAATATAGGTATATGCATGTAAAATAAAGAAAGGAAATAAAAAACCCATTAATTTACGGTATTTTAGAATTTTGACATTTTTTCAAGACTTTCAGAAACATGGAATGAGGTTTTGAATTTTGTCAAAAACTGTTGTGATCAAATTCTGAAAACTGTTTTAACCCTTTCGCGTCCGAATTTTTTTTTTCCAGATTGAGAACAAAATTACTTTTACAATAATAATGTTAATCATAGTTAACCAACTAGATTTACTGGAATATAAAGATTATCTTATAGCCTGAAATCTATTTTATGTCTAATTTTGTGTACAATTCAATTTATATTTATATGATGATAGGTTAAAAGAAGACGTTTGGGAAATATATTACAACAGGGCTTAAGAAATGTTTTAATGTTCTAATATTTTTTTAAGTTTTATCACACTTGATTCGTTCAGAAAAGTAACGTATGTTTCAAAATTTTTAAAGAGTAAAATGTATGCATAAAATAAAGAAATCGTCAGCGGTGCAAAGAGAATCAAGCAAAATTTTATTATTATTGTTATTACTAAGTATCAAAAAATAAATTAAATCATAATAAGAAAGGCGTAACCATATACTATCACTTCTGTCGAAATTAACAAAAGTAATAATTAAGACTAAATAATACTCGTGGAATGTACTATTAATAGTACATCCCCTTCTCCCCTTAAATCCTGGGTACAAGGGGTGTTATCTCGGCCAGCGTTGCTTGCCAAATGAAGAAACATTTATAATTACTTAATTTTTATTTCCATTCTAACCACATAGCGGTCTGTCTTTCTGTAGTACAGAAGGAGATCGAGAGTTCTCCATCCCACCTCACGGTTGTTTGTCACGAGGGGGCACGGGCCCCCAGAGGACAGTGCACCATAATTTCATCTTTTTCTCTGCCGCTCTCTGTCGCGAGGGGGCAGTCTGTGCTCCGGCGGATGAGTTTTATCATGTAAATTTTATCTATTTTATTGTAATTAAAAAAATGTAACCTTTTTTTTAAGAGCTTAATAAAGGCGACCGGGAGGGATACTATGCTCTACAGACAAGGTTTCCTTGTCTGAGCAGTCCCTATTAGGCATTCAAATACTAATAGTACATCAGATCCAAAAGGGTTCAGAAGTTAGTCGAAATCAGGAAAGTTTAAAATATGGAAATAAAATGTTTCAGTAATTATCATTAAAAATTAAAATTGCAAGGAGAATGTAAATCGCTGTAATTTAAATGGAGAAGCTTAGCGTTCGATTGTGAAATATTTATCCAGTTAATGTCACTAAATCTTGTAGTAAATACTATTTTGAACCTGGGGAACTCATAGGATCTTACATTCAAAATTAAGGGTTAATGGTGAATCACGAATTTTGCACATTCCTTCTCCCATTCACATTTACTTGTTGGTCGTATATTTTTGGATGAATTTTAATTTTAGTGTTTGTAACTTGCCAAAATTTGTGTTAAATAATTGTATTAAGTACAAAAAAAACAGACAGACAATCAAACAAAGACATAAACAAACAGACAAACAGACAAACAAACCAACAGACCAACAAACAAAGAAACAGACAAACAGATAAACACACAGAGAGAGCGACAGACAAACAGATAAACACACAGACAGAGCGACAGACAAACAGACTGACTGACTTACTAACAGACTGACTGACTGACTGCCTAACTGACTAACTAACCAACTAACTAACTAACTTTTCCATTTTATAATATAAGTATAGATTACAATGCTAAATTTCATGCTTGTAGTCCCTTCAGTAACACAAAAGTCGCATTTTTAGAACGTTCTTTGCTCCTGCACCCCTATGGATTTGTGAAAGATATAGCCTATGTTTGATTCCAGGTGAACACCATTATTTTGATACTATTACTTTTGAAATCCGTTCGGTAGTTCCGGAAATCAGTTCCTACAAACAAACAAACAAACTTGTTCTTTTTATAATATAGGTATATATTAAATTCTTCCAATTTGTAAATAATATTTTGTTATATTCTAATCAAACAATATTTTAAATATGGAAAGTTAGATCTGATATTCCCAAATTTAGAAGCCTTGGCAAATACCAGAATCTGGAGGTATATGTAATGTGACAAAAATAGCCAGATATTCATTGTCGTTAGAAAAATTAGTATTTCTGGCTGAAATGGCGATAAAATACCTCAAATACCGAAAGTAAGCTCCCTTTAAACACAAGCCACCCCCATCCCCATACACTTCACAAGCTATATAAATCTCGGGAAATTTATAAATTACAAATATATCCCCTCACCATCCTAATTTTACCTATCTATTTCACAAAAGTTCAAATTGTTAGCATCCCTTAAAATTATTATTATTTTATGTCTTCTAAAGGAGGGATTGCTTTCGAAATTTGACAGTAGATAAGGACAAATGAAAAATATGAACACTTACTGTAATTGTCAAACATATGTCATAACAGAGCACTGTTAAAACTAATGGTGACACATTGCACCTTTTAGGGGTGAAAGGCTTGTCTCACTGGTGACACCCCTAGAGGAGCTAAAATGGCACCCTTAACTAGGGTGAAAGGATGGCACCCCTAATCCAGGGTGTTTCAGGGGGGTGAAAGGAAGGCACCTTAGGGAAGAATAATGGCACCCCTTATCCACAGTGTTCAATAGGGTGAAACGATGGCACCACAGAGGAGAATAATCTCACCCCTTATCCAGGGTGCCCCAGGGGGTGAAAAAATGGCGCCTCAGGGGAGAGTAATGGCACCCCTTTATCCAGAGTGCCCCAGAGGGTGAAAGGATCGCATCTGAGGGGAGAGTAATGGCACCCCTCATCCAGGGTACCTTAAGGAGTGAAAGAATGGCATCTCAGGGGAGAATAATGATACCACTTATCCAGGGTGCCCCAGAGGGTGAACGGATGAAACACATAATCCAGTGCGCCTTCTGATCCTACAAGAAAAAGCACTCACAATCTATGGCCCACAGTTGCAACCCCCCTCCCCCACCCTGCTTGTCAAGAAATTGTATTGGTTTGAAACATGAAATACAAAGTGTTTACCCATTTTTAAATTGAATTCTGCAGAGAAAATTATCATGATCAGTCAATATTTTGAGTCTTTTTTTTTCTTTTAGATTGATGGAATATTATATTTTTAAACTCATTATCAGGTGTCCAAAGAAAAATTTTAGCATATTTTTGTAACTCAGAGAGGGATAATATGAACTACAAAAATAATCATAGAAAGGCAGAGAATTCAAACTGTACTTTCATTTACATGGAGAGTATTTTAAGAAAAATTCAAAGTTTTAACTTTTATACAGTCTTTGCATTTCAAAATCACCAATCATAAGTTATCACTATTGCATTGTTAGTCATACCCAAAAGGTTTTGTTAGAATAAATCGCAAAATTTACATAACCTCTACACCTATTTTCTGCCTCTAAAAATTACTGAGTTAGAGTCAAATATTGTGACTTTGTCATGCAATTTGAAGCCTGATTTTCAATTTTATGTTTTGAAGTTCTTGTAAAATGAAATAAATCCTGATTTTTGACTGTCTCTAACTCATATGTTTGGATCAAACTTTTTGGGTATGTTTAAGAAAGGGCCAGTAACTATTTTAGTGATTGGGCATTTTTAGATGCAGGAACATTATAAAAATTTGATGTTTTTTTACTCCAAAGTAAAAGAAAGTACAAATTGAATTATCTATCTTCATATGAATATTTTTATAATTTTCTTATAGTTTCAGAAGTAATCCGTAACCATCTTTTTTGAAACATAGTATATTGCTTGACATGTATTTTCATTATTTTACATACAGGGCAACTGAAAAGTATGGGGACACAAAAAATGCTATATCCTGTAAAATATATGCCATAATTTAATAATAAAAAAAATAAATTATTCACTGGCTTGATATTTATTTTTTACACATGTTTGAAAACGAAATATCACTGTATTGACAGTCCGCTGCAGATAATTCTGATTTAAATCATTCTATGCCTTGATAATTTCGCATCACATACAATGCAAACTGGGGATTTTTTATTTCTAGCTTTTCTACAGATGTCAAGTGAGTTAAGATCTGATTGTTCGAAGGCAATACACCTGTTATTAAATATCCACGCAGATGGGTGTTGAAAGTCAATGTTGTTTTTGCTCCATGGGAAGGCCCCAATACTGCTGGAAGTTCCATTAAAATTATTTTGCTTCCATGAGGCGAACATTTCGTTGAACATATTAGTTGCTGATCATTTTGACGGTTGTGAACTTTTCGGAGGATTAAGATTCTCATATAATAGAAGAAATGCTACAAGATTTTAAAATAAGCATTTCTCAGATTTTAGTTGTGAAATATCAATGTCAAACAACGCACCAATATTTTTTCAGCTACCCTGCTGTATCTAATTAAAAAATATAAAACACAAATTAGAAAAGAATATGTAATAAATGCTGTGTAACTTTTAAATTAGTAAGAATATTTCATATTCTTTAAAATTCTTCCAGAAAGTTAGCCATCAAGCTATGAAATGAATTATAAAAAATAGGTTCATTTTATAGTTGCGGTAAAATCACAGATGAAATTGAGTAAAAAAATCATTTTAACAATATATGTAGTACTTACCTTTATAGTGAACTTATGCAAATCCATATTTTATAGCATATATCCACACAGGATTAGAAATTAAGAACTGTATGTAAGGTGACAAAATAATACCTACAATTTTTTTTCGATGTGCCAATTGCATTTCATATTTTCTTACTTCTTTTCAAAACCATGTTAATAGTAATAATATTGCATTGCATATTTAATTTTAATGTATTGAAGGGAAGTGGAGAGGAAACTTTATATATTAAACACTTTTTCTTACTAAACAGAATAAAAACTGACTTTCCATAAGAATGAAACCTGATTAAACTACAATATTTGGATTCTGGAAAAACTTATTCTTTTTATAAAGCTAATATGCATACAAAACAGATAATTAAGCAAATATGTCCACAGAGAGAAAATATGAGCTTTAGATACAACTAGGGATAAGTTAATTTTTAAAAAATCTGAGACTAACAGTACGTCAGAAAATAAAAAGTTAGCAAATAAATGAATCTTTTATGGTGTGGCATTTAAAACATTTCCAAATCACACATATTTTTTTTTGTTTGTTTGAGGAAGGGAATACAAAAATTTTAAAACAATTTT
Organism: Maratus speculifer; assembly: GCA_964019185.1. Taxonomy (NCBI): domain Eukaryota; kingdom Metazoa; phylum Arthropoda; class Arachnida; order Araneae; family Salticidae; genus Maratus; species Maratus speculifer. The sequence goes on along the minus strand of OZ025295.1, from coordinate 237,938,196 downwards.
AATACAGTTTCTTATTTTAGGAACATATAAGGATGCAGAAATATCTCATAATAAAAGAAAATCTTGTTTACAGGGGTGTAATATCCAAGGACCAGTTTTATCAGTCATTGGTGAAAGTGAAGTTAACTTAGAGGTTATTGAAATGTTCAAAATTCTTAAGACACGTGCTGATGTCATGGTGTATAGGGGGGGGGAGGATGTATGCTAAAATACAAATGAAAGCATTTGCTCAACAAAAATTAAAGTTAAAGAAAGCTAGCTATCAAGATTTGACGACTAGGAATAATGTTTCTATAATTTAGTTTCATTTGACGAGTAACGACTGCTGATTTCTAGTCCTGTATCCACATCAAAACACTCTCTGCCAAATTGTTTTTGTGTTTTGACTTATTGCATCTGAAATTTTAATCGAAAGAGTAATTTTAATGAGATGAATAAAACACTGAATTAAAAAACAACCATTTAGATCAAATAATCTTTTTATTGTAAACACCCAGAATGTATTAAATATTATTAAACAAAGACGTAACACAATGTGGAACTGATGACACTGAGAAAATTTTGAAGACATAAGTATCTAATAAAAATGATAAAAATGTAAATTAGCTTTCGCTATAGTTAACGTTAAACAACAAAAAAAATGCATATCACAAAGTAACTAAGCTTATAAAATTATCAGTTTTTGTAATTAACTGTTTATATAAAATTAATACATAGCATGAGTAATTTAACAAGTTGCTTGAGTTGCGGAGCACAGTAACAGGTTGAAACACAGAAATGTCTGTACCTTCTTCATGATAAAGAGTCGGAAACTTTTCTTGTATCAAGCATGGTAATGTAAGTACTATAAATGTAAGTTCACTATCTGAAATAATAATAATAAAACATTAAGGAAAACACACAACAAGACAGCCCAATCAAAATCTATCATCAAAGTACAGCAAAAATGGTAGATGAACAAAAAAAGAAAGAATAAAATTTAAATTATAGCTCACAAGGCTGTTAAAGCTTGACAGCTAATGTGCCCGCAGGTTCTGTATGTAACGTGATAACTCTTTATATAAATATCAGATTTGCTTCAAATTTTATATGTAGGTTCATTCTGATAAGGTTCTTCACTGATTAGCATTGGAGGTTCATTGGTTAAATATGATGGGAGGGGAGAAGAGAGTGCTACCCTCCTTAATTTATATAAATATGCAGAAATCATGCAGAATTATCACATTTTCTTCAAATGTTGTTAATAGGTTCACTCTGATATGGCACTTCCCTGATTAGTTTTAGGGGCTCGTTGGTTAAGTATAAAGAGGGATGGCAGTTAATCCACTGTCCAATAACTTACAGTTGATTTCTTTTATTTTTGGAAGGGCATTATACTTTGAAATAAGAGTATAATACACAGTTGTATGTATAGCCTGGGAGCTCAATGCCATCAGTTTAACTGGGCACTCTCCTCTTTATTGCCTATTTTCGGACAGCACGAGAAAATTACATGACCAACTCATACTTGTCATTCAGATATTGTTTTCCTGTATTATCATTAAGAGTTACAAACTATTTACATTATTAACCATATTTACAAAACATATCTTGCAACAAAGTGTCTATTCCAGATTAGCAACGAATTTCCCTAACATGTACAGGTATTCCATACCAGTAATAATAATAAAAAAATGAGGAATTTTATTCAAATTTATTAGTACGCCCCTATTATGTATGCTATATTGACACTAATGAATGAATATATGGATACAACTCCTCGTGTTTTTCCTTCATTTTGGGAATAACGAATTTTCAACGTATTCTATTGACGATTGTTTTCAAAATTTTCAAGATGTGATTTTGCGACTTTCACAAAATTTGCTCTATACATTTGGCTAACATAATATGCAAATGAAATGTCGATATCTTTGACGCATGCGCAGTGAAAAATTATTTAGTAAATCTACTCTATAATCGAACAATTTTTATTATTTTTAATTCTAATTACAGGGTGTTGTGTGCAATGTTGTTTGTCACATTTTCTGAAAAGAATGTTACTTTATATTAAGAACTCTTCAAATTATAAGCAAAAATCTTGGGTAATTTTGAGACTGTTTTTCGGATTCGTAGAAAACCTTAATTTTTCTACGAATATACATGCTATCAACATAAAAATGAACACAGTTTATTACAATAAGCCACTTAATCATAATCTACAGTTTGAGCGCTTTTGCTACATTAGTTTTGACAGGGTTATCCAAAAGATATCCAAAAGATATTCATTCTTTTTTAATTTGTTGACGGTCCCCTATTGGAGTTTCGGAATAAAACCTTCAGGGAAATATATGACTTGTACTACACTACCTGGCCATTGATTATCGTCCACTTACGATTTTAGACATTTTGTTAAATATCTAGAAAAATACATGAGGAATTATCCTGAAACTCTCAGTGTATACACATAATAGTACAGGTCATGTATTTCCGTGAAGATTTTTTCCAGAAACCTTATAGGAGACCGTCAATAAATTAAAAAATAATGAATATCGTTTGGATAACCCTGTCAAAACTAATGCAGCAGAAGCGCTTAAACTGTAGATTGTGATTAAGTGGCTTATTGTTATAAACTGTGTTCATTTTTATGTCGATAGCATGTATACTCGTAGAGAAATTAAGGTTTTTATAAAAATACTCCCAAATTTTTCCAAGATTTTTGCTTATGATTTGCAGACTTCTTAATATAAAATAATAATATTTTCTGAAAATCTGACAAACAACATTGCACATAATACCCTGTAATCGAAATTAAAAAATAATAAAAATTGTATGAAAGATGAGTAGGTTTACTAAATAATTTTTCCCTGCGCATGCGTCAACGATATCAAAATTTCATTTGCATATTATGTTAGCTAAATGTATAGAGAAAATTTTGTGAAAGTCGCAAAATCATAGCTTGAAAATTCTAAAAATAATCGTCAATATAATAAGTTGAAAACCCACTGTTCCCAAAATGAAGGAAAAAAATGAGGGATTGTATCCAAATGTACTAGTAAGTTCCGTATTGTGTATTCTGTATTGACACTAATCAATGAATATATGGATACAACCCTTCTTGTTTTTGCTTCATTTTGGAAATAACGGATTTTTAGGTGATTCTATTGACGATTATTTTCAGAATTTTCAAGCTATGATTTTGCAACTTTCACAAAAGTTGTTCTATACATTTAGCTAACATAATATGCAAATGAAATTTTGATATCGTTCACGCATGCGCAGTGAAAAATTATTTAGTAAACCTACTCATTTTTCATACAATTTTTATTATTTTTTAATTCTGATTACAGGGTATTATGTGCAATGTTGTTTGTCACATTTTCAGAAAATATTATTATTTTATATTAAGAACTCTGCAAATTATAAGCAAAAAATCTTGGGAAAATTTGGGAGTATTTTTCTAAAAACCTTCATTTCTCTACGAGTATACATGCTATCGACATAAAAATGAACACAGTTTATAACAATAAGCCACTTAATCATAATCTGCAGTTTGAACGCTTTTGATGCATTAGTTTTGACAGGGTTAGCCAAAAGATATTCATGCATTTTTTAATTTGTTGGCGGTCCTCTTTAAAGTTCCTGGAGAAAATCTTCACGGAAATAGATGACCTGTACTATATTGTTTATACACTGAGAGTTTCAGGATAATTCCTCATGTATTTTTCTAGATATTTTGCAAAATGTCTAAAATCGCGAGTGGAAGATAATCAATGGCCAGGTAGTGTATTACATTTATACACTAAGATTTTCAGGATAATTCCTCATACATTTTTCTAGATATTTAACAAATTGTCTAAAATCGCAAGTGGACGGTCATCTCTGGCCATATAGCGTATATCAGGAGCTTTAGGGAACTGGCTAATTCTTTATTTCCCCTTTTGCTATATGGGGGAAAGTCGGGTGGAATGGGACTGTAGGTTTTTCTCTTTGTGCATTATTCTAAGCATTTCATCGATCGCATACAAGATGAAGCAATGGTAATCCATTCTTCAGTTTACAAAAAATATTGATATGCATAGACTTTCAAATGCATAAAAGAAAATTTTTTTCAAAAATCCAGTTTAAATTTGATTTATTTGCTCACAATATATTAAAGGCTTGTTTATGTATAAATGTAATAGTTTCCCTATTTATGGAACATTATACTGCATATTATCCATAATTTAAACTAAGCCTAAAGCAGCATTTTTGTTTGAACAAGAAGTTTAACACAAACAAGGAAGTGGCGAGGAATGGGACATGCCAAAATAGGGATGAATGGGACGCGCCCAGTTCCTTTTTTAAATTAATAATGATGCGAATTGCTAACATGCAAATTTTTTAGAGTATAATATATTATTTATAACATTGATAATATATGCATTCATACTTCAAAATGTAAATAAATTGATGATTATTTAAGGCGCAACGCTAGGCCCAGAAAAAGACCCGGATGATAATGAAAAAGTCGATGGGGGCGTTCTTTTCAAATATTTCGCAGAAATTTTAATATTTTTATGTGATTGTTTTGCACAAGATTGCTGAGGGCGATCCGCAACCGGCGTAGTTTTTACTTTTTCAGTTTTGGTTTCAGATTTTTTTTTTAAAAATTACTTTAACTTATGAAATTGGTTTAAACCGATTCTGAAATTGAAACTATCGTTATACAAAAAATATAAAAGCAAAATCGAAAAAATAAAAACTAGGCCGGTTATGGATCATCCTCAGCTGTCTTGTTCAAAAGAATCATGTAAAAATATTAAAATTTGAGTTAGGTATTTCAAAAGAACGCTCCTATAGACTTTTACATTATCATCTTTACATTCTGAGCCTAGTGTGGGGCCTTAATGACTCCTATGACAGAGAATTCTGAATTTTCATTCCAGTCATGAAGATACTGGAATTTTATATTGTGGCATATACATTATCAACTTATAACCTTTGTTTGTTTGTTTATCTTACCGACACTATAGGTTATTTTGTGTCTAATAGCTTTTTTTTATTATTGCTGTCCCATAAGTCTTAATGAGGAGGTATGAGACACATTTTGAAACTTATGTTCTCTTTTAAATAAAATAGTATTTGCACGTTATGTTTCTATATTGTTCAGGGGGATTAAAAATGTTTTACCTTGCATGCTATAAATTGAATTTTTTCTTTTTGTATATATATATACATATATATAAAAAAATCTTATTTTTGTAAAAAAAAGTCCCACACCACCCCACTCTCTCCTATATAGATATTATATATTAATACACCAATTACATGAAAATAGAATTTTTATCAATAGTATTAAAATACAGTTTAAGGGCTAACAGTTTATTCCATATCCTTATGTTTTTACCACCTTCTCCCCAGGTTTTTACCGGTAAAAAGCCAGCCCTGTTTATTGGTCTTGTTTCAGAACGGGTGGAGTGAAAGATTGTTAAAAATTATGTCATTAGAAAAATGTTTAAGATTTATAAATGACAGTGCAAAAATCGCCTTTAAAACACGAGATCTTCATCACCTGCGGAAAATTTTCACATTTGTGTAAAATTACGATACAAGTTTTTATTCATTGTTATATTTTTTGAACTCACACTATTTCTGTAAACTATTCTGAAAGTTCAGTGGAGTAAATACAGATTATTTTCCTTTTATAATTTGAATGTTCATGACTACAAATTTGTAACATCGGTTGATGTTGATGATTGAGAAAGGGGGGGGGGACTGATTACGGTCTAATCAAACTTAAATTACTATTATTGAAAAAAAATATTTTATTTTATTTAACCATAAAATTCTGCTACTAAATAAGGTTTATTGCGAAAGAATACTTTCGGGAAAAAATGGGTGCAAATCTGCATAGCCGATAATCAGATTATAAGGTTTATTCAATTCAATACCCAAACATTTTCTCACCTTTTTGAAAGAAAATGAAACCAAAAGTATGAAAATATGAAGAATTGGGAGTAAGAAAACATAATGGTAAACCCAAGATACCGCTAAATTCGGGTTTTTAGGCATTTCCTCCCAAGGTATGACTTGGCTTACTAATAACGTTTTAATATGCAAATCAAGGTTTTATCCGTGATTTTTATCCTTAAATGAGACTAAATGATTGTCTGTGCTACCGCCTCCCGATCTAATCTCATTATGAAGATTATTTTGGAAATAACGGTGGTTAATAATGAAAATATTAATGATGAAAACCCTGTAAATAAGTTTTGATTACTTTAAGATTTGCAAGTATTCAATTTTCTTAAATGAAAAAGTTACCCCCCCCTCTCAAATAAAGACAAATCAGGTATACTGAAACAATATTAGAAAAGTTACGTGAGGCTGCAATATGGTGTGAATTAGCCTTTACAGGAGGGGTTCGGATAGTATTTATCTGACAATATATGCAAAGCCGGCCAGATGCTATCCGAGATCCCGTGTAAAGGTTAAAATTAAAACATCGCGAATAAAATTAATTGCTTTTAACTGTATATAGACGCAAAAACATATTTTAACCTTAACTGCTCTGACAAAAATTGTTACATAACTACTGTGAGCTGTCTGTCAGACCATTTAATCTGAAGATGAATAAAATGTTACATTAATTCTCAGAATACTATTTATGTATTAAACTTTATGTACAAGAATATTATAAATCAAATTCAGCTATTCAAAAGTATTTAGAGGTAGTAATAAGGCTCCAAACTAAAAAAAAATTGACCAGTATCTATAGTTAAACTAAAAATTACAAGTTAAACTGTGGAACTTGAAAAACGCACGGTGTCTGAGACCACTAACAGGAGTTAAAGGTTAAATCTAAACAGTTGAGTTTAAACACAAGGTAAAATGGTCATAAAATATTCCGATTGCAACATTGATTCGTCTATAATAACTGATTTGTAATGAAAAAATATGTAAATATTTTTACAATCTTTCATTTCGCACTTTCTTATTCTGCGCCCTTAGGATTCCCGTGCCTAGAGCAGTTTGCTCCAATTGCTCCTCGGTAGCTAAGGCCTCGATAAATCATTTAAAAATATTGACATGTAAACGAGAAATTGTAAAATAACTACCTCACAGTTTAATATTAGCAAGCGTGTATTTTGGTGAGAGGTTAGCTTATAGCTTCACATAATAAACTTAACAATCAACCATACTAACAAAAAAATCTAATTTACTGTTTTTTTATGGCATTACTTATAAGGATGTACGATAAATTAACGTAACAATAAAATAAAGTAAAATAAAGTTAAATCTTACCTTTAATCAGACTTTGCCCGGTTCACTGGTCGCGCAAATCGGATCGTTAAGTCCTCATTGTGTTTCATTGTAGCTCAGTGGTTAGTCCTCAATTAATATCGCCAATTCACACACTGCCATGTTTTGATTTGCTCACACTCGTAAACTTTACTTGCCGACAACGAAAGCAGAAAGACACGCGTCATAGCGCATGCGCAAGTTGCCAGTCACCCGATGAGGTGGTTATGAAGTGCATGGCACCTTATTTAGCTCCCATCATCCAGTAACAGATCTGTCGTCACCCCAACCGCATATTCATGCTCCTATGACACCCTAGGGTTCCAAATGGCACCGCCTTTTCACCTCCGGGTCCCAAATGGCACCGGTTTGTCACCTTTATTTTTAACAGTGAGCCCTAATATTCTTTGCATTTTTTTAACGATAAGTGAAGTAAAAGAACTGTGTTTCCCCTAATTATTTAACTTTTTTGGGGTTTGACTATAAGTCTCTACATATTTTCTGATGTTCACTTTCCACAGCGGAGAAACTTATTATCTGTACACTAGATCCAAACTGAAGGGATTAAAACAATTTTCAGGTTTCACATAATTAATTCCGAATTCAATCACCTAACTACTGAGCTAAAACATTAAAATGGAATTTGAACCTTAATTTATTTTCAACGAAAATATTAAGTGTGGGTGGCGATATTTTAAGCTCTATAATACTTGTATTGACAATGTTTTTAATAGAGTTGGTTGTTTTGAAATATTGTTGGCTTAAAACACGTGTTTTTACTATAAATCTGTACATATTTTTTAGCACTTACCTAGTACAAGTGGGAAAACTTGGTATGTTTATTGTAGAGATTTTATTAACAGGAGAAAAAAAAACATTGAAATCGAACCATTTTAAAATTTTAGCAACTTGGAAAAAAATGGCAAATTTAATTCGAAATCCAATATTTTGATTGTTTTGCCATTTTCCCCCAAATCAGCCAGCAAATTGCAAATATTTTAAAAAGGTTCGATTTCAATGTTATTTTTCTCCTAAATTGTTTTTTCAAATTTTAAGCACTCCACTGATCACTTAGATAACTAGGTTATTTACCAAATTTCTTGCCAATGTGGTTTTTCTTTTATTGGTCAGACTAAACGTGCTCTCAGATTTTATTTAAAGGAGCATAAAAGGTATGTCAAAAATCAAGAGCTTAAACGCTCTTCTTTTGTTCAACATTGTTGGTTTTCATAACATAAGTTCAACTTTTCTTCAGTCGCCATTGACCATTAAGTGTCCTTTTATTCTTGATCTTAGTTTTTAGGAAGCTTACCCGATCATTAAAAATTTCCATTCCTTAGTCAATGACTTATAAAGTACTCCTTATTTTCCAAGCATTTGGAAATCTTTAATTTAAAGGATTTTTTTCCCTCGCTTTTTAGTTTTTGTTTTGTTCGTTCTTCGGTAGATGTATCTACTTGTCCACCTAGTTATTCAGACTGCTTTCTTCTCATTGGTTGCTTTTCTTTTAGCGAGATCGTTCCCGTAACGGGTATATAAGCCTGCGTTTCTCTGTCTCTTTGCTCAGTTTTGCTTCTTCTAGCTCGCTGAGTTTCGCACTGATGAAGAATCTTGATAGTAGATTCGAAACAGCTGTTTTCCAACTTTTCATACACTATTTGTACATTTATAATCGTTGGTTTTCTATCTTTAAACATGGAAAAAGAATTCCGTTTTAAACTTTTATGCTAATATTTTCTCCTATGCAACTGTTGTTATATTCAAGGTTTTATGCGATTATTAGCGATTATTAGCGTTTTTTTTCTTTTTTTTTTCCTTGTTTTCTGTTCTTATATCTTTTTTTCTTAGCATTTTACGGTTTGCCATTTTATTAAACTAATTGGATTCAAAATTTTTATCCAAATAGAGTAAATTTTGAGTTTTGCGATTTTTGCGATTTTCGCCATTTTTAATGCGATGTTTACGTTTCTTTGCGATCCATTGTGATTTTTTTTTTTACATTCAACATTTCACCGAATGTAGTAAATTCTGGCTTAATATCATCAATATTTTTTCGAATTTTAAAGAACAATTTTCGAATTTTGTTTTATATTTTTATGTGAATTTTAATATGTTTCCGCGATTTTGTATGATTTTTCCATATTAGTAAAAATAATCCAATTTCAGTTTTCTAGCCCTTCTCTTTTCGGTTAAGTTTAGATGAAATTCGTGCAGCAACTTTTTAATTTTTCAAGTTTAAAAATTTTTTCGAATTTTTAGTGATTTTTAAAGTTTTTGCATAATTCTTGCCTTTTTTATGAATCCGGTAGATTCCAGGCAGGTTAACTAGTTTTAAATATGTATATATCTAACGGTAACATATACATACTATATGTATGTATCTAAAAAAGACTGTTTGACTGACATATTGCTTTTAATAAACTATGCGTTAAAATACGTAATTTCACTACTTCACATATAATATATTTTTATTCACATTTTTTATTTTTATTATTAAGCTAACATATAATTGTGAATTTCAAACTTACGTACCAAAAATAATTATGAATATAACTGTAGACATGTCGTTTGTTAAATTTTATTTGAAAATCTTTCATGGATTAGGATTTTATATTACAGCGATGCAATATAAGTGGAAACTGGATGACTAGATATACATCGCTTGCATTATAAGCTTAAGATTGTAAGCTCCTCTAATTATCTCATTTCCATCTTCCTTATCTTCGTAATGATAAAGTTTGAGTACACGGCTTTGGTTGAAAATGGATTTTACTAATTTGGCAGAGTACACACAGCTTTCTAAATTATTAGCATTATAATGCACTTGCAGTTTAGGTTTGTTGTTTTTAGTATAGATAAAGCTTAGTGTGAAAACATAAGATTGAAACAAAACTGCTGAAACGATTTGTCTTTTGTTAGAAATTCTTGTTAATTATTAAATGCACACACAACACAATTCTTCATAGGCACTGGTTATATTAAAAAACTCTTTATTAAAGGAATAACACTCACTCGCAGCTCACTGCTGCATTATCGTCTGCATTTATCTCAAAAAACAACTTTAGAATAAAAACAGAAAAAACATTTCACTTCTCTTCAGTTTCTCAACACTGACATTTTAATTTAGGTAGCACGGTATCGTCTGCCTACATGGAACATACCGGCCCCCATTGACATGTTTCACATTCAATAATAACTCTTTTTTTACTAAGTACACTAATTACACAAATAAATACAAAAGTTCACTATATGTGTTACTTAAATATAAAATTGAAAGAAAAAAACAATATAACTCTCACACACACACATATATATATACACTTTTTTTTTTTAAGTACTATGGGTTTCAGGCATAGGTAAAATACATATTTTACTAATCGATCTTTTAAAAATTCCATTCTGAGTTTTTACCTGAACTACGCGAATTTTCTTATCATTACCATAATATACTTCAATAATTCTGCCTAAAGGCCACTTATTGCTGGATATATTTTCCTCTACTAACAACACTAGATCTCCTATTTTTACATTATCCTTTTCAAATCTCCACTTACCCAATCTTACAACAGAGGGGTCTATGTTGTAATTCACTTAAATAATTATTATGCCATTTGCGCCAAAAAAGTTGTACAATTTTAGTTATTCTTTGCCATTTTTTGAGGCGATTTTCTTTTATATTGGTTAAATCAGGCTCAATAATGACATTTAATGGTCTGTTTATAAGAAAATGAGCTGGAGTTAGGACTCCAAAATCATCTGCGTCATCTGATAACTGACTCAAAGGCCTCGAATTTAATATTCCCTCTATTTGTATCACTACTGTAAGAAATTCCTCATAAGTGAGATTAGCACCTCCCACAATTCTCTTAAAATGAAATTTAAAGGATTTTATTGCGGCCTCCCAAAGACCCCCGAAATTGGGTGATCTGGGGGGAATAAATTTCCACTCAATGCCTTCACTAGACAAATATGCTGCTAATTTCTCATCAGGTTTTCTTACTAATTCATAAAAGACCCTAAGTGTTTTATCTGCCCCAATAAAATTTTTTGCATTATCAGAATACAATTTGGCACATTTACCTCTGCGTGCTATGAATCTTGAATCTTTTCAGTGCCGCAATAAATGATTCGGAAGTTAAATCTGAAACAATTTCTATGTGTATAGCCTTAAATACAAAACAAACAAAAATACAGACATAAATTTTTTGTAAGATGGTCCTACGTGCATAACCAATTTTGATCATAAATGGCCCACACAGATCAACACCCGAAATATTAAAGCAATAGTCTAATTGGACTCTATCCCTGGGCAAATCGCCCATCAATTGATTTGCAATAACTGGTTTAGCTTTAAAACATGGAATGCACTGATGAACCACCTTTCGACACATTGCACGACCATTTATTGGCCAAAATTTATTTCTTACTAAGGATAGTAAAGTTGACGCTCCAACATGCAAATATTTCTTATGATAATAATTTATAACAATTACAGTAAATTTATTACTCTTTGGTAAAATAGCTGGGTGCTTTTTTGAAAAATTTAAATTACTATTATTTAACCTGCCACCAACCCTTAAAATTCCAAATTCATCTAAGTAAGGGTTGAGGCCTTTTAACTTGCTACTCTGACTTACCGATCCTTTAGTCTGAAGACTATGTATGTCGGTACTGAAGGCTTCATTTTGCACTAATTTAATTAAATATTTCTCTGCGAATTCAAATTCTGAAGTACTCAAGGGTCCATTACACTTATAAAGAGGCATACCTGCATTCATCACAAATCTGAAAATACAACTAAGAATACACACAATCGTTAAATAATTATTACTAAGATTAATCAAGTTATATACAAAACAATTATCGGTAATATTATAATTTACAACATTAAATTCATTAACGGTTTTAACATTAATTTTGAGCTCTTTATTGAACTCATCATTTGTTCCTGGTATGGTTATTGTACGTTGAGGATAATCACTATTCTGAAGAAATGAAGATTCTTTAAACAGTTTTTTAACAGTCATCTGTGCTTCAGGTTTATCTGAATCATCACGAGGAACAGCTCTCTTAGGCTCCACTTCACGGCCATCAACTTTATGAGGTCTAACAACTTGAGCATCATCAACCATATGAGCACGTCTAAATGTCACAAAGTCAAATCCATGTGATCTGCGTTTATTGCGTTCCCTCCTCACAACACAATCAACAATTTCATCCCATTGTTCAAAATGAGATTTGAGTGACACTTCTGTAGTTTTATAATTGAGTCCGCCAATAAATAATTTACAGAGCTGTTCTGTTTCAACCTCATTATCAAAATTACACCCTTCTTTATATGTCAGCGAAAGATTTTTATCACTTGTACACCACTTATGGAGTCTCATACCTGCTTTATGCATAATCGCTATGAGCTGCCGCTGCAACTCTTTGGCTTCTTCAAGCGTAGGTGCACCGCACAAAATATCATCCATGTAAATATTTTCTCGAAGAACCGATGCTGCCATCGGATAATTATCTCCTTCATCAATCGATAGCTGGTTGAGAGTTTTCATTACTAAATAAGGCGCACTAACCGTACCGTATGTAACGGTCTGTAGTTCAAAAATTTTAGGCTCTTCTTCGAAATTATCGTTCCACAAAATTCTCTGCAATGCGTGCTGACTAGGATCAATATTGATCATTCGATACATCATTCGAATATCCGCAGTCAGTGCATAAATATGCTCTCGAAAACTAACCATAATTGTGAATAAATCATTCTGAATAACACCGCCATTATATTGCAATGAATTAAGTGATGTGCCATTTGTTGTTGTGGCAGAACAGTTAAATACAACTCTCAGTTTTGTGGTGGACTTTTCTGGTCTAAAAATGCCATGATGTGGAGCATAATACACGACGTCAGGTTCTTTCACTTCCTTAACCTGTTTCATATGCCCCAACATTTCATATTCATTTAAAAAATCTTTGTACAATTTGAAGTATTTCTTATCTTTTGATAAGCGAGTCCACAGCGATTTGAGTTTTTTAAGAGCAAGCTCCCTTGATTGGCCTAAACACGAAGGATTTTCCTTTAAAGGCATTTTCACCACGTATCTTCCTTCCTCATTTCTCCAATGCGTACGCGCAAAATGCTGCTCACATATCTCAAATTCCTTACTTTTTGATAACTCTACTTCGACGTTTTCAACTTCCCAAAACTTTTTTAATGTTTGGTTTAAATCTTCCTCCCGAATCAGCCCACAATGAACTTTTACATCACTTTCCTGCTCTATGCATCCACTAGCCACATACCCAAATACGGTATTTTGCAAAAGTAAATTTGAACTCTGAGAATATATTTGTCCCGGTCTTAATAACTCATAAAATATTTCTGCACCCAACAACATATCAATTTTATCAGGGAAATTAAATCTATAATCTGCTAATATAGTTAATTCTGGTACTTCAACATTTATGTTAACCACTTGTTGCGGAATTAAATCTGTAATTTTCCTTACTACTAGCATAGTCAATTCTCTTTCAAAACTTTTATCTCTATTCGCGATTTTTGTATTTACGCAGCCTTTTATTGTCATAGAAGTGTCATCCAAACATGAAATTAAAGTATTCGTTTTATTAATTCTAAGCTGCAATCGATTAGCACACTGCGAAGTAATCAAACATGCTTGTGAACCGACATCTAGTAAGCATCTAACTTCCTGCCATTCCGAGAACTTATCTTTAATGAGGATACGCGCCGTACTTAATAAAACGGATTTTGTTTTATTTTTCACAAAACTAGAGGCGACAGTCTGACTCGGAGGGTAGGAAAGGATTTCCTCGGGTTGTGAATTTTTTATTCCTGCAGCCGATTGAAACACATGACCAACATTTTTATTTTTATTATTTAATTCCTTTTCTTCTCTAGAAAAATGTATTAGCTCAGAATGCGGTAGGTTACATCTAGCACAATTTTTAGACTTACATTTCTGTACGCAGCAATTATAATTTAAACATTTGAAACATGCTTTATTTAATTTCACAACTTCTACTCTATCTTTAATGGACAGTTTTTTGAATTGCGGACAAGAATGTAAACCGTGATACTCATTAGATTTACACAAGACACATTTTACATTTTTTGTTTCCGAAAAAAATATATTTGAAGTGCTCTTTTGAGGCCGATTTTGAAATTTATTTGTCGCTATACGTTTATTTTCATTTATCGTGTTTCTCGAATACACATTTGATTCACCTTTAGATTTATTTTTAATCGACAAAAAAATATCGCATTCTCTTCCTAGTTGCTGTGGTTTAAAATATGACTCTGATTGTTTAATTGCGATATGATTCATTAATTCGCGATCTAAAGAACTGAAAATTTTATCTGAAACAATCAGATCGCATAATGATTTAAAATCATTTACCTCACGCAAATTACAGTAATACTGAAAAATTGAACTCAGCCTAGCTGCAAATTGAACGTAACTTTCCGACGGTAATTTTTGCGCACTCTTGAAATTGTTTAAACATTCTTGTGCCGTAGGTTGAAATTCCCTTAACACTATATTTTTCAATTTATCATAACTAATCAACTCTTCCTCTGATAAATAGATCATTAAATTGCTCGCTTTTTCGCCGAGAATATTTAACAGAATTTCGGCCTTAAACTCTTCAGGTACATTTTTAGTTCGAAACGCTTTCTCAAGAGATTGAAAAAAAAGATTAAATGACTCAGCTCTCGTTGGTAAAAGAATAGTTAAAGTTTTAATACTTTTAATAAAACTTTCCAAGTTATTGTTCCCTATTTCCGTTTCCGATTTTTCTGTTACGGACGGCAAATTTTCCCGAGATTCTTTACGCAATTTGGCTATTTCTAATTCTTTCTCTAACTGAGCTAGTTTAATTTTTTCAAATTCCGAATTTTGGGATGGTTCTTTACGAATATTTGCTAATTCTAACTCTTTTTCTAACTGCGCTAATTTAATTTTTTCTAATTCTAATTTTGTTTTCTCAGTTTCTGTCCGTGATTTATACTCCTCAACAACCGAATTAACGATGCTTTTTAATAACTGCTCATTTGAGTAATATTCACTATTCTCTATAATATTTCTTAAATCAATAATTTTACTACTTTCAGGAGCAGTTAAACCCAATTCCTCAACTACAAGCTTAAGCTCGTGTTTATTTAGATTATCAATAACAGACATAATTAAATCAAAATAAACTAAAAAATTGCTCTTACCTCACTCAAATCGCTGCGAAATTCCGAGGAAGACTCATTATAATTCTTAAATTTATAATCTTCAACACAATATTTCACTTGTTGAGCTCGATATTATTCGAAGATTCTCATGTTAAACGTTGACAGATCTATAATAGAACTCTTAATATCACATCAGCACATCGTTCAAATTCCATGATTTTCCACTCTCATAAATAATTATTTTCACCTTACGGCTCGGCGGTCCATGTTAATTATTAAATGCACACACAACACAATTCTTCATAGGCACTGGTTATATTAAAAAACTCTTTATTAAAGGAATAACACTCACTCGCAGCTCACTGCTGCATTATCGTCTGCATTTATCTCAAAAAACAACTTTAGAATAAAAACAGAAAAAACATTTCACTTCTCTTCAGTTTCTCAACACTGACATTTTAATTTAGGTAGCACGGTATCGTCTGCCTACATGGAACAATTCTAAAACATCATTTCAGTGTTTTATCGTATTCTGTGTTATTTATATGAAAGCGAATAAAAATACAATTTTGCTAATAATTTCGAGAAAATTTATTTCTCTTTGAAAGTTGAGTATTTTATTGCAAGTTCTAGGATACCATATATATTCATGAAAAAACTATATGACTCAATTAATTTTCATTTAACTGAATGAAATATAAGAAGAAAAGATTATAATAATGCGTTTAAAAAATTAGCCTGTCAAGTGCAAATATTACTTCGGCACAGAGGGTTCCGTACAATAAATATATGCATTATTAACTACGCTGTTAAAAATTTTTGTAGCCCCACCAGTTTTCGTGAGGTTCTGCCTCCGAAAATGGTAGACGGCAGGTGCTGGGTTCGAGCCTAATCGCGGCCGTCGATCTAACCGTTAATATTTGTCCATGGTTTTCTTCGAAATTTGAATTTCCTTGCGTAAATAGCGGTTAGGTTCCCTTAAAAAGACCTCCCACGGAGGATAACCCCCCCACCCCTTTAGGTCCTATATCCCAGGTATAGATAATTGGCCGATATAAATAGAAACGAGCAAAACAAACATTTCTGTAAAAATACAGTAAAAAAAGAGAAACTATTTGTACATTTACACTAGAGCCCGGTTAAATCAACACATTCGAGTTTTTCTGTCATAATTTTACATTTCCTTAATTCTATATTTATTTCCCTTTAGGGATTTCGCCTTTATTTAAAGATATTTTTATCTTTGGGAAAACTTATAATTCAAAATACGCACAAATTATTTTACAATTTTATTTTACATTAATTTAGAAAGGTAAAAATCATCTCCTATTTTTAGTGGAAATTTTTATCGATTTTTCTACGTTCAATCATAAAAGACACATTTTGAAATAAACAGTAACAGATCATGTAGCTCACAAGGAATGTTTCCATTCGGGCAAACTCAGACAATTCTGAAAAATTACAGAGTATTTTTCTGGTGTGGATATATATATGTTTATAAAAAAAATTCGGCGGAATGAATTTAAAACATTCGTAAAAAAATAATGAACATTTCGTTTATTTGACGGATTATCACAGGTTGGCGAAGAAAGAAAATATCAAAAAATCCTTTTTTATGTCAAATACTTTTTAAGGTAAAAATTTTTCATGTTGAACTTGCATTTAAAAAATTATTTAAATAACTTTAGTTTTGTCAGTTTTAATTAGTTTTAACTGTAGTTCTATCACACACACACACACACACACACACACACACATATATATATATATATACATGAACGAATAGTAATGTAAATGAACTGGCCGCAGATTCTCTGTAATTTAAGAGAAATTTTTTAACAGTGTGGGACACGATGCATGACACAAAAATATCATTACAAGTTGCTAAAAATATAGCAACGTAAAGTATACTCTGTGGATAAAATCCTAAGCGTTTCTTAACTGTAACGAAATTGTAACATGTCTGTAACCTACCCGCAACTTAAGTATAAGCCGTAACTTAAATATAACCGTAACTAACCGTAACTTAAATATAACATAAAGGTAATCTAGCCGTCATCTTATCGTAACCTATCCGTAATCTTTGTAACCTAACTGCAAGTTAACCTTAACCTAACTGTAACTTAATCATAACCTAACTGTAGCTTAACCGAAATTTAAATATAACCTAAGACTAATCTAACCTGAATCTAATATCAACTTAATCCCAACCTAACTGTAGCATAATTGTAACTTAACTGTTGCCTAACAGTAACCAAATTTAACTTAACACTAACTATCCTAACCGTGCACGTGCTAGTAGTCAAGTTCCATTTCTCACCGCCACGGGGCGTAATGTTTTGTACGAAAATCCGAAACGGACAACGCTCCGCACCGCCTGGTATACCAGGCGTGCTACGCACGTTTTGCTGAAAGTTTCAGCTTTGTTTTCCATTACCAGGATGAGCACTTTTTAATTAACAAACCTAAATCTGATTGATACTCCAATTTCCAATCTATACCTATCAAACCTCAATCCGAAAGCGGGTCATTCCATGGTAACTTATGTTACATTTTGAACTATTTTCAGTCATTTTAGTAAAATAACATACACAAAAAATCATTGAAATGTAAATTTGACATGGTTTGCTAAGTGAATTTATTTAAAACTTGAGTTAGATGAAAATTACCTAATTTAATTGTTGTTTCTTAAATTTTAGTAGTTTTATTTACTGTGATAACTTCCATTACTGAAGAAAGAATGTAAGTTATCAAATAAAGTATAATTTTCAGTATCATTTTTTAGGTAATATCCTAGGTATTTTTTTAGGTTTTCCTCCAAATTGACCTTTAGATAAATTTAATTCAGAAATCATGTTAGTTTTACATTTCAATATTTTTTAGTGCTATAATACTAAAATTACTGCAATAAATTGATCTAAATTTAAAGTGAGTTACCATGCAAAGGCACAGGATACACCAATTTCCAATCTATACCTACATGTAAAGATTATGCAAAAGTTAAGAAAAATGCAGATTAAAATAAGAATATGAATTTCGCTACTCTTCTAGCATTGGCCTCCTTTTGTGATTTGTCGTAAAATATTAACAAATAATTTCGTTTTTCTTTTGAAACTAGGCTT
The DNA here is from genome assembly GCA_964019185.1 of Maratus speculifer. Lineage (NCBI taxonomy): Eukaryota > Metazoa > Arthropoda > Arachnida > Araneae > Salticidae > Maratus > Maratus speculifer. The sequence goes on along the minus strand of OZ025295.1, from coordinate 237,919,623 downwards.
CCTTTTAATAATAAATAAGAACTGAGTACGTAACACTGTATATATAAAAAAATAATAATTAAAATAAAAAAAATAAAACATTTTGTAATGAACTTAAAAACTAAAAAATTAGATTTTTTTATTTAAATGAATCTATGATGTCAAAATAGTTACGGTAAAATTATATATACGGTAAAATTATTATTATGGTAAATTAGTTACTGTAAAATAATATCTATCTATCTATCTATTAATCTATCTATCTATCTATATATATATAAATATATATTAATAAATTAGAATTGGAAAAGATCCGCATTCACTTTTCGATATTAATTACATAATAAATGTTTTACATCATTCACAATAACTTATGTTCTTTTTATTAATCCCAATAATTAATGTTTTAAAAGCTTAGTCTAAATAGCTGTACGTGAATAAATATCTTCGCTAAATTATTAAGATTTAAAGAAAAAAGCATGGAAACGTGAAACATGTCCTTTGTAAAATACCGTATTAAAATTAATGTTTTACCCAAAAATTACTTCTATACTAAAACTACTTTTTTTTTGTTCTAATATTTTAAACATCAAATTTAAAAACAGCTGACATAATTTATGCACAACTTAAATGAAGAATATTTCCCCTGTCAATTACTTTTATCGAGTCTAAACTGTCTAGGTAGAATGTTGTGTTCCGTAATGATCGGTAAAACATAATCTGGACGACAGTATACACTAGAAAGAGCAGAGAAGCATTTTGGAGATCCATAATGGGCCTTTGTAAAAGCCACTGCCCTTAAATTGAGGAAGTGAAACTTCCATGAAAAAGTATTGGTTTAGTGATATTTATGCAAGTAAATGATGTAGAAGGCTAAATAAACAAATAATTTTATGGAAGGTTTACGCGTAATTAATTAAATATATTTAACGCACGTGTGTATATTCATCAATGTATAAGTATTGGAAAAAAGACACATATTAATTTTACCGCTAATAACTCTGTTTCATTTTTTATAAAAAAAAAAAATCTTTTTTTAATTAAGCAGTTTTAATACGAATATTAAGGCATACATTATTACAACGATGGTTTTTTCAAAAATTTGATTTTTCCAATGGATATTACTTTTATGATAAAAAATTTTCCTATATAAATCATTAAGCCTTTCCGGAGAATTATAATAAAATTATGAAATGTATAACTGGTATCAGAATTTGAAAACGAATTTCTTAGAAAATAAAAACATAATTTTGTAAACTTCCATAGCAAAAGTAAACTTTATTAAAATATTTTTGGTGCATTTTGTCAATTAGGTGATCAAGCCGTGTAACCACCACCTTTGAATGCTTTATAGATCAGAAAAAGGGTATTTTCATCGACAGATTTTTTTTTCAATATTAATTTTATAGTGAATGCTTTATATCATTTACTATAGCTTATATTGCTTTTACTATTTTCAATAATTAATGTTTTAAAAGCTTAGATCAAATAGCTCTAAGTGAAGAAATACCTTCACTTACGACAAAAGATTTTTCTTTTAAAAGAAACATGATACATTATAGAATATCATATTAAAATTAATGTTTCACCCACACGTTACTTATATTCTAAAATTATTTTTTAATTCTTAATAACCAATATTTAAACATCACATATTAAGGAAGCTAACATCATTTATGTCCAGTGAACTGAAGAATATTTCCCTGTCAGTTACCTTTATCGAGCCAAAACTTTCTAGGTAGAATGTTTTCCGTAATGATCAAGTAAAACATAATCTGGCAAATAGAATACACTGGAGGGACCAAAGCAACATTTTGGAGAACCATAATGAGACTTCGTAAATGAGCCCCAAAAAGACACTGGCTTTAAATGAGGAAGTGAAAATTCGATGAAAAAGTATTGGTTAACGGATATTTGTGCAATTTATTGAAATAGAGGGATAAATAAATAAGTATTTCATAGACTATTTACTCGTAATTAATTAAATATACTTAATGCACTCGTGTATTTCCGTTAATGTATAAATATTGGAAAAAAGATACATGTTATTTTTACCACTAATAACTCCTTGTTTCATTTTTTATACAAAAATTTTCTTTTTATTTTTACCTATGAATTTTTAATAAGAACATTAAGGTATAAATTATTGTGCCGATGCTCTTCCTAAGTTTTGAATTTTTCAATGACAATTCATTTTATAAAAAAACGTTATATTACATAAATCGTTTAAGCCTTTCCAGCGAGGAAGAATTAAAATAAAATGACGAAATTTTTAACTGGTATCAGAATTTTAAAACGAATTTTTTAGAAAATAAATACTTAATTTTGCAAACTTCCATTATAAAAGTGAAAATGTATCAAAATATTTTTGGTGCATTTTGTCAATTAGGTGATCAAGCCATGTAACCACTGCCATTGAATGCTATATATATTGGAAACAAAGTATTTTTATTGTCAGATTTTTTTATATGTATCTTTATAATGAATGCTTTACAGTATTTACTATATCTTATATTGTTTTTACTACTTCCATTAATCAATGTTTTAAAAGCTTTGTTCAAATAGCTTTAAGTGAAGAAATACCTTCACTTAGGTTTACCATTGGGCTTTCCTGTACCCAAAAGTATAAAGACAAGGAGAGTTGAGAGCAGAAAAGCATAATGGTAAACCTGTAAGTCAACTTCTAAAATCGGGTTTACTTCCATGAAAAAGTATTGGTTAATAGACATTTGTGCAAGTAATTGATCTAGAGGGCTAAATAAACAAATATTTTTATAGAAGATTTACGCGTAATAATTAAATGTACTTAATAAACTCGTGTACTTACGTTAATGCATAAATATTGGAAAAAAGACACCTATTAATTTTATCGCTAAACCTCTTTCTTTCATTTTTCATACAAAAATCTTTTTTTTTAACTATGCATTTTTAATACAAATCTTAAGGCATAAACTATTATATTGATACTTTTCCTAAATTTTGAATTTTCCACTGGATATTTATTTTATGATTTAAAAAGAAGTCTCTATATAAATCATAATTCCTTTCCGGCGCGAGAAAAATTAAAATAAAATATCAAATGATTAATTGGTATCAGATTTGGAAAACGAATTTCTTAGCAAATAAAAAAATAATTTCATTAACTTTCATTATATAAGTAATATTGTATTAGAAAATTCTTCATACATCTTGTCTATTATGTGGTCCAGCCGTGCAATATCGTGCTTTATTGATATATAGAGGATTCTACGCAAAAAGGCCATTTTCATTATCAGAAAAAAAATAATGAGGGAACAACTGGAAAAGATAAGGAATCATTTTTCAATATTAGTTTTATATTGAATGCTTTACAGCATTTACTAAACCTTATATTGTTTTTACTACTTCCAATATTCTAACAATGTTTTTAAATTCCTAATATGTTTTAAAATTCTTTCTTTCATTTTTCACACAAAAATCCTCTTTTTTTTTAGCTATGCAGTTTTAATACGAATATTAAGGCATAAATTATTGTACCGATGCTTTTCCTAAATTTTGAATTTCCCAATGGATATTCATTTTATGATTTGGAAAAAAAAATTCTATATAAATAATTTATTCCTTTCCGGCGCGAGAAAAATTAAAATAAAATATCAAATGATTAACTGGTATCAGAATTTGAAAAGGAATTTCTTAGAAAATAAAAAAATAATTTCATTAACTTCCATTATATAAGTAAAATTAATTGTATTAGAAAATTCTTCATACATCTTGTCTATTATGTGGTCAAGCCGTGCAATATCGTCCTTTTTGGATATATAGAGGATTCTACGCAAAAAGGCCATTTTCATCATAAAAAAAAAATTAATGAGAGAACAACTGGAAAAGATAAGGAATCATTTTTCAATATTAGTTTTATTTTGAATGCTTTACAGCATTTACTAAGCCTTATATTGTTTTTACTACTTTCAATAATCAATGTTTTAAAAGATTAATTCAAATAGCTTTAAGTAAAGAAATACTTTCAATAACGTAAAAAAAAAATATATATATATATATATATATATATATATATATATATATATATATATATATATATTATTATTTTTTTTTTTAATGGAGACATGAAACTTGTACTGTAGACAATGATTATAAAATTAATGTTTCACCTACAAATTAGTTGTATGTTAAAATTATCTTTTTATTTTTACTAACCAATATTTTAAACATAAAATATAAAGAAAGCTAACATTATTTATACCTTTTTGAAATGAAGAATTTTTCCCCTGAAACTATCTAGGTAGAATGTTTTCCGTAATGATCAGGTAAAACATAATTTGGCTGATAGAATACACTAGAGGGACCAAAGCAACATTTTGGAGATCCATAATGGAACTTAGTACATGAGCCCAAAAATGCCACTGACCTTAGAATGAGTAATGAAACTTCCATGAAAAAGTATTCGTTAACTGGTATTTATGCAAGTAATTGATGTAGAGGGCAAAAAAAAAAAAAAAAAAAAATTATAGAATATTTAGGCATAATAATTAAATTTACTTAATGCACTCGTGTACTTAGGTTAATGTATAAATACTGGAAAAAAAGACACATATTAATTTTACCGCTAAATCTCTTTCTTTCATTTTTCATATAAAATTCTTTTTTTTAACTATGTATTTTTAATACGAATATTAAGGCATAAATTATCATACCTATACTTTTCTTAAATTTTGAAATTTCCAATGAATATTCATTTTATGATTAAAAAAGAAAAAAAGAAATTTCTATATAAATAATTTATTCCTTTCCGGCGCGAGAAAAACTAAAATAAAATATCAAACGATTAACTGGTATCAGAATTTGGAAACGAATTTCTTAGAAAATAAAAACTTAATTTCGTAAACTTCCATTATATAAGTAAAATTGTTTTAGAAAATTCTTGATGTATCTTGTCAACTATGTGGTGAAATATCGCGTTTTATTGATTTATGAATGATTCTACGCAAATAGGCCATTTTCATCATCAGATTTTTTTTTTTTTTTTTTTTTTTTTTTTTTTTTTTTTATGAGAGAGGAACTGGAAAAGATAAGCAACCATTTTTCAATATTAGTTTTATATTGAATGTTTTACAGCATTTACTCTACCTTATATTGTTTTTCTACTTCCAATAATCAATGTTTTAAAAACTTGATTCAAATAGCTCTAAGTGAAGAAATGTCTTCACTAACGTAAAAAGGTTTTATTATTATTTTTTTTTAGCGTAAACATGAAACTTGCACATACCTTGTAGAATATCATTCTAAAATTAATGTTTCACCCACCTATTACTTCTATAATAAAATTATTTTTTTAATTCTTAATAACCAATATTTTAAACATCAAATATAAAGTAAGCTAACATCATTTACACACTAGTGAAATAAAGACTATTTCCCCGGTCAATTACTTTTATCGAGCCAAAACTATCTAGGTAGAATTATTTTTCCGTAATGATCAGGTAAAACATAATCTGGCGGATAGAATACACTACAGGGACCAAAGCAGTATTTTGGAGATCCATAATGGGACTTCGTAAAAGAGCCCCCAAAAGCCATTGGCCTTAAATTAAGGAAGCGAAACTTCCATGAAAAAGTATTGTTTAACTGATAATTTTGCAAGTAATTGATGTAGAAGGCTAAATAAACAAATATTATAAAACAGGGTTTATGTGCTTAGTGCACTCGTGTACTTACGTTAAAGTATAAATATTGGAAAAAAAACCACATATTATTTTTACCGCTAAAACTCTTTATTTCAGTTTCTATACAAGAATCTTCGGAACTTACGTATTAACGCCACTGCAACTACAGATTTGGCGGTTTTTAAGTGTCGCCAATCTACACCTAAAATTTTTGCGACAAATTATAAAAAAAGACACATTATTTAAAGTCAAAACACTTTCAAAATTCAAAACACATTATTTAAAAACAAAGTAGTCAATCGGATTTTTGGTGGAAAATAGGCCGATATAGTGTTTAACATAGATTCAAAATAATATTGCATCTTGTTCTGTTTTTGGCAAATCCCGAATATGCATTTTCGTAGCACTATAAAATGGCGTCAAAAATAAACAATTCTGATTGGTGGAATTTTAATGTCCAAAATTGGAATACTTCTGTTTTATATTTTATTCGCTTTCTGATTGGTCCAATTTTAATGTCCAGAAACTGAATATTTCTGTTGCCACAATGACAAAAAGAGTAATAAAAACTTTTTAAAAAATTAAAAACAAATTGTGAAAGAAATTTCATTAAAATTTGCTTTTTTTTCCATACGAAACTGTGTGAAAATTTAAAATGTGCGATGTTAAGAAGTTGAAAAATTTGCAGCTCCGAAAATTGTGAAGCTGAAATTTCATTTAAAATTTGTTTGTGTGAGTCTAGTAATATTAATGTTTAATCCATGTTGTACATAAATTGAAGCGTACAGAAGTCAGCCTGATTATCTCCATCAAATAAAAATGCACATTTTAAACAAATAAAGTTGTCTATCTTTAATCTGCTGTTTTTATTATTATTATTTATGATTGGTTTAGGAATATTAATGTTTACTGTACTTATTAATGTTAATGAAATGTAATGTTATTATGTTCGTAAATTTAACTTCTGTAATTTTTTAAATAAATGTACAAGTGCATCCCTTGAATTATCTGTAGTTCAAATTCGATCGCATTTGAACCAATAGAAAATATTATTTTAGTTCCCTCTGAAGTGAACAACCTATTTCTTATAACAGAAGTAATTTTTCCAATTTTCATTTTTGGGTGAAAAAAGTCTGGGCCAGGATTCGAACCAGGGATGTATTGGCTGAAGCCGCCAATGCTCCACCAACTGAGCTATCCCGAACACGAACACTGGAAGACTATTTCATCCAATCTGTTATAATTATTTTACCGATTGAATAATCGTGTTTCAAATTTAATCTAACACATTTCTTGTTGATCCTGTATGCTGTTTTATTGCATGGACAAAAAATGGACTGCCAGATAAAATGTGATTAACACATTTGTGATTTCCAAAATTTACTTAAATTCTGTTTTTAGAAGGAATTTTTTCATCACCAGGCTTGTAATTTTTTTGTTTTTCGCATTCAAGTTTATTCTTTGTAATTACCTGAGGCAATGTAAAACAAATATTAACTAGAAAAACCAGAAACTATTCTAAAGTGTTGCCGCTTATTAGGTTTAAATAAAATATCCTTACAGCCACAGAGAAAAATTATCTTTAATCACTTAATTGATTTTATGATCATATGGAATATGCACCACTATTTTAAAAATTAAATATTCTTTTTTATAGTCTAAATATTCTACTATGAAATTATATTTTAAAAAATTAGTGGTATAAATAAGCTTTAAATGATGGATCAAGAAAACGCTTCTTGCAAATACGACGCACCCGTAAATGAGTTAACTCTTTCAGGGGCAGAAAAATTCTATTTATAAAACGATGAAATAAAAGACTGAGACCAGAATATTCAAACCAATTTCTTATAAAGAATGCAGGTTTTTGAATGAGATTTCTTGCATATTGTTGAGAAAAAAAAAGAAAAGAATAAAAAAGAAAGAAAGGAAAAAGCTAAAACAGATTTTTTGAAAATGTAGAAATGTCCCTTAAACAATGATAAAATTCTAATTTAATGATTATAAATACGGTTGTTTAATGTATAACTTAATGCCTTGTTCACTACGTCTTATTTCATTTTAGGTTGATCAGAACACCTGCGAATAATTCTCGTGATAACATTAAGCCATAATATAAAATAAATCCCGCAGATTTCTCATTCTGTCAGTGATTTCACGCCTATGATTACCACCATATGCTGAGTCCGCAGCAAGTGAAATGTGAATATAATTAGCATTCATAACAGGCTTTTAATTTCACCCTTTTTGATACTGCTTGTTAATTAAAGGTACATATCTTTCATATTTATAGATTATATTTATAAATTGTGCTTATGAATTACTTGAAATTTATTGTGTTTTTAAAAATATTAATTTTAAAATACCATGGTGTACTACAATTTAATTCGAGCTTAATGTACAAAATTTCTATTGTCAAATATTTTATCTGAATATTTTTTTTTTCATATTCAAATAATAAAATTATAATAGTAAATGTGTATTTCTTCAGTAGAAACTGACATAAAGCGGACTTCGCCAACTGGTTTTTTTAACACGCTTTTATTAACTTCATCTGTATGTGAGTTTGTGAGTTTGTGATTTTGTAACTTTCCTTATTATCTAAAGATTTTCTCAAGCAATTTTGACTAAAAATTGCATTCTATGGTTTTCGGGCACGAGAAAATCATTGGGCTAGGTTACATGTTCGAGAAAAAATGTTAATGAGTCATATTGGGTCATTAAGGGTCTGGGTCAAGCTATTTTATATTTAAAGAACGGCGTGATCGATTATAAAGAAATTTTGTATGTAACAGTTTTTTGGCACGAGAAATTTTGGGTCATAATGGGTTAGAGTTATTCTCATTATATATAACAACGATTCAATCAATTTTACCTAAATTTTGTAACGAAACGTCTTTTGTCACGAGAAGACTATTGGGCAGAGTCGCAAGTTAAACAAAATTATATCAGTGGGCCATTTCGCTTTATTGATGAATGCTGTCAAGCTAATTTTATCTAAGAAACGGCTTAACCCTGCTGTTCTGTTCGCATTTACTATACGTATGTAGTGTTCGGGTCAATGTGACCCGATGTAGAATATTAAATTTTCTAGCAGTAAATGAAAATAATTATTTTAGAATTAATTAAAAAAATAGTAAAATAAGCTTAAATATATATCAAATAATACAAAACACCAGTAAAATAACTTAAAAATATTTGAATACTTACTTTTATTTACAATTTGGACAAAAATAGCTTCCGTGAAATTTGCAAGTGTGTTTTTTGTAGTTGTAACGTAATATATTAGTTATGTTGTTGTTGGTTGATGGGCAGAACTTGCATCTTGCACGTTTAGTACACAATGAAGTGTTCTCATCTGATTCCGAGGGTACTTTTGCACTTTTACTACGCATTCTCTTCACAATTTTGACTGAATCTTCGCTTCTGGGAAGATGCTGTCTTACTGCAATGTGTGGAGAAATTAGAGATTTCCCCAATTCTTCTAAAAAGAGCCTTCGTTTGGTTAATTTATTTTCATTCCATTTGCTGTTTATTGAAATCCACAGAATAAATGCATTCTAAGCTGCTGTATCAAGCATATTATAGAACACTATCATAGGCCAGCAATTTGTTTTTCTCTTATAAGTGTATGGACTCAAAAGTTGATCAAGACTATCCACCGCCCTTTTAGTTGCATTATAATCTAATATCATTTGTGGTTTTTTGTCAGGTCTGTCGCTAACTTCATTTTCATGATGGAAAGTGCTCATAAGAATAGCATTTTTGTTCTTTTTAGGGATGTAGTTTACAACTGTTGTATCTTCTGTAAAATAAAATGATGAGCTGTGCACTTCTTTGTTTAGCATTTTCTCAGGACGTTCGGGCTTATTTTTTCTAATGGTGCCAAGCATAGTCATTTTCCGTTTTAGAAGTTTTCCCAAGTTATAGGATGTGAAAAAGTTATCACATGTAACATTGTGCCCTGGATACCCAAGGTCACTCATTACCCGCATACCCTGACTTTTCTGTGGCTTTGATCCTTGATTTTTTCCAGTATAAATTTGTGCATTCAGTACATACGAAGTTTTGCTATCACATAAAGTCCATATTTTTATCCCATACTTGGAGGGTTTACTAGGTATATATTGTTTAAAAGGGCATCGTCCACGAAATCCTACTAATTGTTCATCTACAGTAACATTGTCACTTGGATTATACAATTTAGGTTGAATTTCTATCCACTTTTCCCAAATATCTCGAACAGCAGCTAATTTATCTACAGACCTTCTTTCTTGCCTGGTAGATTTATTGTCAAAACGAATAACTCTCGATATCATATGAAAGGTTTCGAGGGACATTGTAGCACGAAATATATTTCTGCCTGTTTCTTGATTCCACAAACTTTTTGTTGATTCTCCATATGTTTTGTACACACCAGCTAAAAATAATAATCCGATGTATGCTTGAAAAGTTTCAGTACTAATATCTTTCCACTCTTTTTCATACACTTTTCTTCCTTCTATATTAGTCATTTTTATGATTTCGTTCTCGATTGTAGAATTGAATACCGTCGCAAATGCGCTTTTTATGTCATTTATCCTTGTCTTTGCATATCTTGTGACACCTGAAGTAGTTTTTATAATATTAGCAGACTTTAAACGACCAGAATGAAGAAGGGGATTCAATTTCCATACTATTTCACGATTCGTAGACTGAATACTCTGTATATTGTGCGCTTTTTGAATATCAATATCAAAATCGTTGTCAGAACTTTCACTTTCAATTTCCTCACTTGTATGATTTTCATACTCAGCCGCATTTTCCTCTTCGCCGTCAGAGGCTTCCATTAATTTAGCAATATCAGCGTAGCTCAAATTTCTACGATTCGCCATTTTTTCACTAATACTCAGAGATACAACTGTTCTTCAGATTATTAGAAATTGAAATACAGCAAGAAAAAAGAAACGCTACTAACAGGTGCATTTTTTTCCCTTCCGCCAATGATATCAACATTTGACTTTGCTCTCCTGTCACGTGATCTAACACTTGTGCCAACGAAACAGTTTTCGAAATAGATATGTTGCAGTAATTATTTTTATTGAATGATTCCAAACAAAATTAAAAGTGCATAAAATTATTTTTTAACTCGGGTCAATATGACCCAAACATTAGGACTAAGTTAAAAAATATCTCTTGGAAATATAAATAAACGTAAATACTTCTAGGAATATATAGTTATATTACTAATGAACAAAGTCAAAAAGTTTCATGGAAATATCTCTGAGCTAATATTTTTTATAAGTGAACAATAAAATTTTCGGGTCAAATAGACCCGAACAGAACAGCAGGGTTAAACGATTTTGATTCAATTTTTTTTAATCCAAACGAACCTTGAATCTAAATGTAGAGTGTTCATTTAACCGCTTTCCGGTTTTGCCAGTACGCCGTACGGGAAACGTGCTTTTGGCCAATTATGATTTGCTAGTAACCACGTATGGGCATCCATACTCTGATCATAATTTATTATTTGCACCAGTAAATTTTTATTGTAATTTTTTTTATTATTTAATCTGAACATTTCTCTCATTCCATTAGGGAAATTTTTTTGTTTAAAAAGAAAAAAAAGGTGATAAAGATTAAAAACTATGTAAAAGACATGAAAACATAGACATTACAGTAAAGCCCCGATAATTCGGGTTAATTGGGACCATACCTAATCCGGATTATCTGGAGAATTAGAAAAAAAGATGAAATAAAAGAAAACATACTTACAGAAAAACACCTTCATGTTAAACGTATTGAATATTTACGGTCAGTAAAAATGTTTACTTTGTTTAATTCTTCCGAAAATATTTCAGAAAAAGTTTTTATTCATTCAGAATACGACGATGAAACATGTTAATGTAATGGAAATTAGCCAATTGCTTCTCAAATTTGAAAAAAAAAAATGATGGTACCGATCCGAATTATCCGGATTAACGGAGTCCGAATTAGCGGGGTTTAGTGTATTTGAAAGTTTTTTTTTTTCAAAAATATAGATCAGTTAAGTGGTTACAACCGTTCTAACGCCCAACGACTGCAGCTATACAGTCATAAAAGTGGTGTCTAGGTATAGTAAAGTGGTTATGCGAGACTGCTTAGAGAGCAAACCTGGGGCAAAACGGTGCAATTATCATTCCTATCTCGAAAACGGTACAATATATGGGAAAATGTGAATATCACAGTTGTAGACATAGCGTCACCCATTTAGTAAGAAAAATATCTAGTGAGCATAAATGCTAAAAACAGAACGCTTCACACGGTCATTTGTTTGTTCGTGATTTTCGAAACTGTGACGTCAGGAGAATTGAACGGAAGGAGATAAGATTATTTTTCAGACAAAAACGAGTCTGCATAGTCGTGGCATAGTAGTATTGCTTTTAATCTCCAATCGAGAAGACTATGGTTTAAACCCCACGGGATCTATTCTTGTACTGATTGTTTTTACAAAGAGCAGATAATATGCCAAAAGTGCAAAATCCTGTTGCGAAACGTATGATCTCAACGGAATTTAAGCTTGGTGAGCGAAATTTTGAATGTGAATGTTTAATCAAGCATTTAACGTGTGTACGCAATACATGCGGCTATACTTTAACTTACTCTATATGTCCGAAATGTATTTTTATTTCATTCTTGGAATGTACGATATCGGATTTTCGCTGTAATTTTATGCAAATGAAGTAACATAGCTCAATCTTTAGAGTATAAAAAGAGAAGCGAAAGCTTGTGACATCGGATTTGAATCGAGTCATAATGCCAGCTTAGTGCATTGCCTGAGTTAGAAAAGAAATTAGAGCGCGTGGAAATGAATTCAAAACTTGTGTATAAGCAAGCACGGGTCGTAAAACGTATGAGGTGTTCAGACATCAATCTGATTAACCCCGTTAAATAAAAATGCTTTTTTTTAATTAAAATTATTTATCTATAAAAAACTACTATTATTGTCACCATATTTTGATTATACTCATTTATTGTCTTATAATCAAAGATAATTCTTAAGCACTGTATAGGTATATTGAAAAAATTCAAAACAAACAGGTCATTACTTGAATTTTTTTAAAATTGGAGTTAGTTGGATTGACTTCTGAACGTTTTTTATAGAGATTGAGAAAATAAAAGTTTGTTAACTTCCACGGATTGTTAATTATATAACACTTGCGATTTGAGTAATATCTGCTTTTCTGTTCAAAGTAACTCATAAGCTTCAACAAAATTGGTAACAACATGGGTTGACGAAGAACTTCATGTAATTCGAATATTTTACATTTTTGGGGGGTTTTTAGTCAGTGAATTCGTGAATGATGTTGCTTATTCTCCGCGTAAACTGGGGGTAAATTATTGGCGTGATTCCGTCTCATCCTTATTAGGTTAATTTAAATAAAGATGTTTGAACTTTAAATCTGAGTTATTATTGATGTTTTAAGTGGCTACTTCACCATACTTATACATTTAACACTGTCATAATTTCAAAAGACTTTTTTCTAAAGCCTAGTGCTAGCTAGAAATAATGCAATTAAATGCTGCTTTAGTAATTTGGCTTATTTTTAATTTTGACAATGATACCAATTTTGACACCGATCGTTGCTTTCACGTTGTGCATAAATATGTTCTCCGGAATTTCCTCATAATACTTTATATAATCATAAAAATTTTTACAAAACATAAACATTTCATCTTCTGAAATTTCAGTTTATAGTAATCCAAAAACAATCTTTTAAGTTATAAAACCTCCTTGTTATAAAAAGTAATAGATAAATACAGCTGAAATTTCTAATACCACGAATTCATTTGACTCATCCATTTCTGGTGCAGATTTAGTATATATTAGACGATGAATAAGTATGGCATTACATTTCCAGCCATATAGCTGTGTATTCCAACAATGCTGTTATTTTAGAAAGAAATACAAGGGTCTAAATTAATGTCATTTTGATCAAACTTAATTCACATGTAAAATAAGAATAACTATAAAGAATTTGTCACCTATGTTGAAACATATATTATGCAGTTACGAAAAGGAAATCTTTATCGTAAAAAGGTAGAAATTTTAATGAACACGAGTTGTCATTTTTAAAAAAAGATTAATAATAGTCTTTTTGGGGTCAGTTGTTTTTAGTATTCTGATTTTTGGACATAAAGAAGTGAATTATTTTGGCTTATTCAAAATTGACGACTTAAAAGTTTTGTGCAAAATCTCGAGTTGGTTTCTTGTACCCGAAATTGAAAAAGGTATGATAAAAAATTTTAAATACCTAGAACACAAGGCTGCATTTTTTATTTGAAAGTATATATATAATAAGCACCGGAAATAATTTGGGAAAAAAAGTATTAAAAACTACAAACGTTTTGCGTTATTATCATCATAATGTCTTCGGTTTCGTCGAATCGAGTTGCCGAACTGCGTCAATTACGCAGTTTGAGATACATAATAGTATAATAGCATGATCGTTTATCATAGGCGTATGCTTGGATTTCTAGTGTTTAAGATGCCAAAATATTATAACAGTATGTGCGTCTTCCGAGATACCTACTACAGATCCACATGAATACTCTTGGCATACTTCACGGAGGTTGGCTTTCTGTAAATTCAGTTTCATAAAAACAAATATCTCGCTAAACTTTTTAATATTTTAGTACAATTTTTACAAAATTCCTAAATAATAGGATAATTAAGAATTGAGTCTTCCTATATTTTAAACCCGAAATGAAGAACAGTGAAAAAAGAAATTGAATAAAATCCAGATGCAAAATATGTCAATCGAATTTCGCCACTTACGTCTCATTGTTTAAAATACACTGAAAATTGAAGTTACAGGGACATAACATGTGCAATGCTATGTCAATCACCGATGACTGACGATGAAATTTTCGTTTTTGGCTGAGTCAGTCACTGGTGGCATACAGTCTAAAATATAATAAAAAACTAAAATTTATATATTCTTTTAGATTATTTTATTTTTATATATTACAGGATTATAATTTCTTAATAATTACCTAAAAGAATATATATATTTTTAATCTTACATCATATTTTACAGTGCAAATCATCGGTGACTAATGCATCTTAAACAGAAAGCTCAATGTCAGTCATCGTGGCACTCAAACTGTTAATTATTGTTTGGAATTTCTAGTTCTGTGGCTTAAAACACCACTCGAGTCACGCAAAAAGACCCGGATAATTATGTTAAGTCTATAAGAGTGTTACCTTCAAATATCTCGCTCAAATTTTAATATTTTTAAAAAATATTTATTTATTTATTTTATTATTTTTTTGGCTATTTACAAGCGGGTTAGTTTTTACTTTTGCAATTCTCGTTATATATTTTTTATATTATGATAGTTTCAAATTCAGAACAGGTTCCAACCGGTTCCGAAAGTTAAAGTAGTTTAGAAAAAAAAAATACGAAACCGAAACTGAAAAAGCAAAATCTCTCCCGATTATAAATCGTCCTTAGCTATCCTATGCAAAAAAGAATCATGTAAAAATATTAAAATTTGAGAGAGATTTTTCAAAAAAAAAAAAAAAAAAAAAAAAAAAAAAAAACCAAATAGACTAAATATTATCATCCGGATCATTTTCAGTTACTAGTGTAGGATCTTAACAGTTATTTGAATTTTAAGAAATTTTTTTAATCATGCCTTTTTTCCATAGTTTTGTGTATAGGGTAAAAAATTTTATTCGTATTTTGGTTTATGCCATCTCAGAAACAAACAAACAAACAACAACAACAACAACAACAAATCAGAAACTTGAGAATTAGTAAATGAAATCATTGCTTAAAAGTATCTTTTCTGATGTTTTCTTATTATTTTTTTTTCTTATTTCTTATTACTATAAAAATACTTGTTAAGGATACGTGATGCTATGATAAATGTAGTATATTGAATGGATAAAGAATCCAATGCTAGATGAAATGCAATTAACGCATCTGTTATTTTAGAGAATTCCGTATTTATTATTTCTAAAGGAAATTTTATTCATTACAAGGCTTTTGCAATTTGATCTGTGTTTCAAGCTTATTCTTCGCAATAGCCTGAGATAATGTACATTGCCCAGAAAAACAAGAAATATAGTAAAATGTAAATATAGTAAAAATTGTGGGGGAGGGGTGATTTTGGTGGGAAGTTAAAAATTCGGGTTCAGCGACCCAAAAAACATAAGGTAATTCTTATTGGAAAAGTTGGGAGGGGAAAATGAAGAGTGAACGCAAATGATACCAGTGGTTAAGCGGATTTGCGCATAACTTAGTGCACGCAGCACCGTGGTGCAGTTCAGGGGGAAGCTTCCCCCTTCAAGTTCTTTTTATGTCATAATGTTATATATCTTATTCGATGAAAATGTTGTCTACTTTCTTAATTTCTGGATATTTCTTCCCTAAAACAACAAAAAAAATGGTCTTTTTTTTAACTTATTTTTATTATTACTTTTAGAACATTTTACCAAAATTTGGCGAAGTTGCCGTTGAAAATTTTGGTGATAGGTTGAAAATTCAAATTCAGCGATTTAAAAAACATAAAGTAAGTCTTTTTCTAGAAATATCATGAATTTTGCTAGGTAAAATTATCTCTATTGCCTGGACTAACAGTTGAAAACTCACTTCTAGTAATTATCAATCATAGCCATTCCTTTAACCACATTCTTTTGTGAGATTCTGTAAAATGCCACCACGGGACCTTTTGTATGATAATAATGATGAACAATGGAACTATTCAAATAAACTTTTACTTTAAAACAGTTATAGAATTAGTGTTTTTGTTAAAGAAAAATTATGCATTATACGTCTGTAAAGCACTCAACTCGTCTATTTTACTATTGTTACCTATACTTATTTTATTATCGCAATTACTTTTTGTTATCTACCTTTATTTTATTACTGCATAATTGTTCTGTATTTTTCTTTTAAATAAACATTGTTGGGTGGGGCTAGTTGAGCTCAAATCAATTGGTAGGCCTCCCCACTTGGCTGAATCTGAATCTGAATCTGTAAGCCTCTGTAAATGAAGAATAAATGAAAAACACTCCGCAATTTTAGAAAACAGATTATATAGTGCACCTCGGTAATTTTTAAAATTTTCATTAAATTTGGAATAATATAGCGTCATTAAAATGCAATGTAAAAAATTACCTGTTGATTATAACGCAATGGAAATATTTTTCGTTTCTCTGTAAATAAACTATTATCGCTACACACTTCATTTTCAAAACTGAAATCCTACTGTAAAATTACATAACCTATAAAAGTTAAATTTTAAATTGAATGTATGTACAAGATTTGAAATAAGACCAATCGGACAGACGAACAGACATGGTGACAAAACTGAATTCAGAAAATATTTCATATTTGTTTTCAAGTGTTAAAAAAGTAAAGAATTCAGAAAATTGAGCAATTTATTAAATTTTCACAAATGTAACGATTTTATTATGTATTGATTATTAAAACCGTTTATTACTATGATGCATAGATGTTTAAATTCGGAAAAAAGAAAAAAAAAGTCTTTATTTTTTTTTTTGTGATACTTGCCAAATTTCCGGAAATATCAAACTTTCCAACGTACTTTCCGAAACGTCCGCAACGTAATGTGTGTTAATTTAAACATTTTTGATCCAGATTATTATTATTGCTATTATTATTATTATTATATTACGCATGCTCCACGTAGAAATGAAAAATTAAATAGCAAATGATACATCCAAAATATTTTTCGGTTAGAAACCTGCTTAATCCAGATTAAATAAACCAATATTTTTCAGAAGTTAAGCTGGAAGTTGGCGGCTTTTATTATTCACTACTTTTTCCAAACAACAATTTTCGGTAATTTTTTCTACTATCAATATATCATGAAGATTATTTACCATCAGTAGGTAAAAAAATTATTGAAAATTTAAAATTAAGGAGCAACCTTATACCAGTGATTAGAAAAAAAATTGTATTCTAAACTTTAAGATAGTTTAATGAAAAATATAGACCAATAAAAATATCTCAAAATTAAGTTGCTACAAAACTGAAATATGAAAAAGGAAACTTTTTTTCTATAAACAAACAAAAAAAAACAAAAAAAAATGCTTTTTTTTCTTTTTGTCAAAATAAAAGCAACAAATAAAACTTCTGTCTAACAATTTTTCCCCATAACTCATGTTACAACTCTTTAATTTAAAGTAATATTAATCCTTATAATAAAAGCGCAGAGTAACAAAAAACCTCAAAAGTTTTTGAAATTTTATTTTCGTTACAAAGTTAGGATGTTCTTTTACAAAAAATGGCATATAAAAGGGTAAAAATGTCAATAATAACTTTAAAATTATGGTGTATACTTAATTTATGTGTTCAAGAACAGATCCTACAATTACTTATATTTCAATGTAAGTTTCTAGATTTCGGAGCAGTTTTATTTTATGTGAATTAAATAAATTCTATCAGACTTGTAAACTTGAATCATAATCAATGAATAGCTCGTAATAAAATTAGGATATTTTTTTTTAAACTGCATTTAAAAGTGTAAAATTATCATTAATAACTTTAAAGTTATTATGTATACTTAATTTATCTGTTCGAGAACTGATCCCACAATTACTAATACTTTCAATGCAGAGTTGGGCAAAATACATCAAAATATCATTTTCGATACAAAATACAAAATAAATTAGTTTTAGCTTCTAAAATACAAAATAGAAAATACTTTCCTATTCAAAAAAATTCAAAATACAAAATACATGTATTTTGAAAATACATTTAAAATACAAAATACATTTGAAATTTTTAAAAGTTTGTGTATAGCATTGGCATGATTAAAAAATGTCCGGTTTCGGACATTTTTTTTATCCACAACACTCTGGCCGGGCCGGCCCGGACTTACTCTTCAGTCGTTCCGGGCTGATCCGGGTCAGATATCCGGTTTATATTTTCCTGAAGGATAGTCTCAAATGGACCTGTTCATTACTCTGTCGGGTCCCGGGCTTTACTTTTTTCCCTGCAAATTCGGGCCGGGCCTGATTTATTCTGTCCAGACCGGACCAGGACTAGACTTCATCCTTCCTAGAGGTCTGAATTAGTCAAAAATTGTAGTATTTTTCCGAATCCAGCCTGTAAGTTGGGTATCCCGTTCCGGCCTGAACTATCCAAAAATCAGTACAATCTGGCCCGACCCAATAGTTTTTTTTTTTCCAAATAATGTATGTATTTTTAAATTGCTATAATTTTACAGTTAAAAGTTTTAATTTTATTATTTTTAAAGAATGGTAAATATATTTCTGGGCAATAAAATTAAAGCACAATAAAAGGACTCTGAAAATGAATCTGTCAATGAATCCTGTCTTAAGGCTGCTCTAAAATCCAAATGGTTAACTTTTTGAAAAAAGTTTTGATTTATTTTTTGTTCGAAATGGATATAAGTAGCAAGTGTTGTTATTCAAAAATAATGGAATCGCACTCATTTTCCCGTGTTTTTACAAACACAAGTGTTTCAGAAAATATTGTCGAAGTAGGCGTTTTGAACTGCATTTGTAGCAAGAAGATTAACCACTCAAACAGAAACAAGAAATGTTTTTGTTGCATGAACGAAATCACTTATATATCAATAAGTAATTCTTTGATCAAAAAATCGAAAACACAGTTCGATTTCAAATCGGTTCCATAGTCGGGTCTTTCAATTTATATCTTTCCGTTAAAATATGAGTTTGTAAATGTTCAAAATGTTTTGCGCTTGTTAAGCAGAGTAGATGAGAACAGCCTTAAATGGCAGATGTGTTAATTCATGCAAAATGGATTTAATAACAAGCAAAGAAGAATATAATAAATTTAAAGAAAACTGCGTATCAGCTGAAAGGAAATCTGTTAAAGGATATTTTTCCTTTTAGATTTTTAGAGCCAGGGGCGTGCGAAAAAAACTGCGCCCGGGGCAACGTTTCAATTTGGCGCCCCCCCCAACTTTTTCTTGTGACAGGCTAAAAAATGACGTTGGTAGTATAAATTTGGCTCCCCTTAAATTTCCACGCCCGGGGCGACAGCTCCCTTCGCCCCCCCCCCTCCTTTTTTTTGCACAGCGCTGGATAGAGCGCCCACAAAATTTACAAACAAACTCACAAGATGGACACTTTGTAAAAACAATCAAATGATATTCAGGACTTTCTAAAACATATAAATCCATGAAAAACTTGAAGTAGATTTTTTCGCAAATCTAATACTTTCTTATTGTAAAGATAGAGGAAAGTAAAATGAGCGGGAGATTGAAAATCAAAGTGTCAGTTCAGTAGTTATTCTTACACGCATACATAAATACATATATATAAAAGAATTGTATAATCTCTTTCGTTGGAAGTTTTTTAAAAAGTACAGTCGAGTCTCTATATAACGAAATCCATTGTTCCGGGAAAAAATTCGTTGTATAGAGAATGACTCATTTAATTAATGAGTTGAAAATTTAATGTATTAATTTTGAACAAACATTTTTCATGTGTTTAATTAAGAATTTGAAATGTCTAACTATATTTATTAATCTAATATTCTATTTCTCAATAATTTAAGCACTTTCAAAAAAGAGAGCAGACATTTATTTGAAAGCTTAATAAAAATCCATTGCATTAATTTTCGACGAAGAAATCTGTAATTTTCATTGTTTTGATTTCAAATTGTTACGCTCTCGAAAAAAATGTTCAAATTTTAGCAAGGAATAAAAATTTGTAAAGGGACACTTTCCGCCATTTGAAATTCTCTCCTAATAAGATCAAAAGAACTCATTATTTCACAGCCTGATGTTTTATTCGCTTCTTGTAGATTTTCGTTCTGATGCTCATTTTCACACTCATTATCCTTGTTCATAACTCTGCTTAAAATATCACCATCAGTAGGCAGGGCCGTAGCTAAGGAGGCGCTATGGGCGGTTCAGCCTCCCAACCCCCCTAAAATATCTTGACCCCTCCCTGGCAATGATTCCAAGGTCACTAAATGAATTTCTGTTCCAAAAATTCAAATGGAATTTTGTTCAAAAATCTAATTTAGTTTTGTGACCCTTTAACAGTTTTACAGAATTACTAAATTGTATCTAAAATATGTGTTTCAACAATCCCCCATCCTATTTGTACATATGAAGATAACATGATATTTAATTTTGTACAAGTTACACACTTAAGAATTTCATCATCCTATACTTTTCTTAGCATAAAATGAAGTTATTGCAATAGTTTAATAAGAAACATAGTACCTACAATGTGAATATGCACTAATTTATCTTTCTGCGTTAGAGAGAGAAAAAAAATTATGACCCCCCCCCTCCCCTTATTGTTCACTTCTAGCAATGGCCCTGACGACAGGTCTATAGCCAAAACTCCGGTATTTAACATACTCAATCGTAAATACAATTATTAAAAATCTGATCATTATATCAATAAATAGAAGTATTTATATAATAAAATTATCTCTCAATTAAATGAATATCGGGGGTTTGGGGGGTTAAAATATGCCCGAACTTTGATTTAAAAAAATACAAAGAAACTAGATAAAATATTGCAATTAAGGTAAAATGGTATAAAACTAAAAATTTTACCTTTAAATTTGTTTTAAAATGCATTGTTGCGTCGAAGGTTCCACTTATAACAGTAGACTTTGTAGTACACATTTGGCATGCTGCTTTAACTTTGCCGTTACTATCAACGGAAATTATTTTAAAAAAAATTCCATCTAATATAGCAATACGTGCACTATCGCAATTCATTGATATATTGTTATCCGGAGCTGGGGCAATATCAACCATTCTTTCACGAGATTTAAACATACATTTCTTTCTGCTACTACAGTAGCTTTCTTTCTATGGTTCTTAAAAAGTACTATACACAGCAAATCTCTGAATGATTCTTCCTGTTTATCACACAGTAGTTTTTCTCGTTCTCACAGCAACGTTATAATTATAAAAACTAGAACGTTAGAATTGTAGAGTTCAGCAAAAATGCTTCAGTAAAACAGAAGCATTCATTCTAATCCTTATCATAGCAATAGTTGAAAAAGTATGTTTACATTAACTTCTAGAAACGAATCCTATCAGACAAATAAAACAGAGAGGCACCTGTTTTGCTTTTGTGAATCTTACATATGCGGTGGTTTAAACGAAGCAACTTGAAATGTATTTTGAGTGTGAAATGTATTTTCAAAATACAAAATACTTGGAAAAAGTGTTTCAAAATACAATACTAAAATACTTTCGTTTCCTTGGGATAAAATACAAAATACAAAATACAAATGTATTTTGAAAATGTATTTCAAATACATGTATTTTCGATACTGCCCATCTCTGTTTCAATGTATGTTTCTAGATTTCGGAGAAGGATTTATTTTATGTGATTTAAATAAACAATATCAGACTTGTAAGCTTGACTCATAATTAAAGAACAGCTCAAACTACTAAACCTAGAAGCATGAAAATTACAAGAAAAATACTTCTTATAACATAAACGCACTCTAAAAAAAGGATATTTGAAAATCCCCCCCCCCCCTTTAAGTGTTAATGAGAGGGATAAAAAATTATACAGCATTTGATCATATCTTAGCAGCTATTTTAGGCAGGAGCGTGAAATTCTAAAAAATGAATGTACTAAAAATAATTAAACATTTATGTTTTAAATATTAAAAATGTATATATATGTGATTACCGATGCAGATTAATTTGTGTCTCATGTTACGTCGCAGGTTTAGTGTGCTTATGAAAACTATTCCATCATGTACCGTAGTTGCAACCTTACTAACATACATAAGTGTGAGATGCTAAGCTGAGTAACGTACTCGTAGCTTAAATGTTAGAGCGCTTGGAGTGCTATTCCAAGGGTTCCGGGCTCGATTCCCGGCTTCGACATTTTTCACTGTGTTGATGTACGCTTAGTTAACAATGTGATAATTCACGTAATAAATATTGAATAATTTCGAGCGTAATTTCACTGTTGAAAATTAATTTAAAAATTAATTTAAAAATATATATATGGTTATCGATCCTGGGTCTGTATTTGCCTCATGCTAAGCCGCAGGATTGTGTACTCAAGAAGACTATTTCACCTTGCGCTGCAGTGCAGCCTTACCAAAATATATAAGTGAGAGATTCTAAGCTAATGCTCTAATATCGTGTTGCAGTTTAAAGGGTAAAGAACTTTGAGCGCTATTCCTTGGGCTTGGCCATATAACGGCTTGGACATTTTTAACTCTGTTGGTCTATGCTTAGTTAGCAATATGATAATTTTACGTAATAAAATTAAACATTTATTTCAGAAATTTTACATAATCCATCCTTAAGGAGGTAAAGAAGGGGGATGGAAAAAATTTAGAAAAATTGGCATGCCTCAGCAGCCGTTGTAGGTAGCGCGTGAAGTTTCAGAAGATAAAACTACTAAACAAGTAATCAATCATTTATCTCAGCTATTTTAGAAATTCCCAATCTAAGGAGGGTAAACGGTTGGAGTCAAAAACTTTAAAACATTTAGTCACATCCCAGCAGATGTTTTAGGTAAAAGAGTGAAATTACGGGAAATTAATGTACTAAAAAAATAATTATAAAAGCATTTATCGATTTTCGCAAACTAACTCCCCTAAGGGAGTTAAGGTGCGTGGTCTGAAACTTTAGAACATTTGGCATATCTCAGCAGCCAGTTTAGGTATTAGCATGCTATTCAAGAAAAAAATCTTTTTAAAAATCAATTGAACATGTATTTAAACACGTACAGAAAATAAATCTTAGTTAAAATGCATTTTAGCGATATTTGAAAATTTCCTTTTAAATTTGTCAAAGAGGGGTTACAAATTATAAGACATCTGGCCATATCTCAGTAGCCATTTTAGGTAGGAGCGAGATATTCAAGATAACAAATGTATTAAGAAAATAATCAAACATGTATTTTAGCTATTTTAGAAACCCCTCACCCCCCCCCCCCTTTGGAAGGATTAAACAAAGTTAAGATCTTTTCGCCAAATCTCAGCAGAAGTTTTAGGTAAAAGCGGGAAATTCAAGATAAAAAACCAATTAAAAAATTGTTAAACGCAGAAAGTTCAATGATTTTAAAGCTATTTCTTCTACTATGTGGCCAATACCGACTTTGAATTAGATATACGAATAAGACAAGAATAATATACACTGGTGTCCAAAAGTTAAGCATAATTGGTAATTAAATAATTATTTTTAAGTAATGAAAGAAATATGAATCGGAATGTGCTGAAACTCGAGGTGTGTAAACAAAATAGTACGCGTCACATATTTTCGCGAAGAGTTTTCCCCGAAATCGAACAGGGGACCGTCAACAAATTGAAAAAGAACGAAGATCTTTTGGATAACCCTGTCAAAACTAATGTAGCAAAAGCGTTCAAACTGCACATTATGATTAATTGGTTTATTGTAATGTACTGTGTTAATTTTTACAAGGATAGCATGTATACTCGTAGAGAAATTAAGGTTTTTATAAAAAACAGTCCTAAGTTTTTTGCTTATAATTTGCAGAGTTCTTAATATAAAATAATGTTCTTTTTTGAAAAAATGACAAACATCATTGTACACAATACCCTGTCATCAGAATTAAAAAATAATAAAAATTGTATGACAAATGAGCAGGTTTACTAAATAATTTTTTACTGCGCATGCGTGACCGCTATTAAAATTTCATTTGCATATTATGTTAGCTAAATGTATAGAGCAATTTTTGTGAAATTCCAAAAACGTAGCTTAAAAATTGTGAAAATTATCGTTGATAGAATGAGATCAAAATCCTTTATTCCCTAAATGAAGCAAAAAGATGAGGGGCTGTATTCATATTCCATTGTTTAGTGTCTACACAATATTGCACGTACAACTATATTTAGGTAAAACCCCTGATTTTTTTGCTTCCTTTAGGAATAACGGATTTTGAGTTGATTCTATAGGCGATCATTTTCAGAATTTTCAAGTTATGTTTTTGAAACTTTTACAGAAGTTGATCTATACATTTAGCTAACACAATATGCAAATGACATTTTGATATCGTTGACGCATGCGCAATGAAAAATTATTTACTAAACATACTCATTTTTCATACAATTTTTATTATTTTTAAATTCTGATGACAGGGTATTGTGTACAATGATGTTTGTCATATTTTCAGAAAGGAACATTATTTTATAATAAGAACTCTGCAAATTATAAGCAAAAAACTTGGAAAAATTTAGGACTGTTTTTATAAAAACCTTAATTTCTCTACGAGTGTACATGCTATCCTTATAAAAATAAACACAGTACATTACAATAAGCCAATTAATCATAATGTGCAGTTTGAACACATTTGCTGTATTAGTTTTGACAGGGTTATCCAAAAGATCTTCGTTCTTTTTCAATTTGTTGACGGTCCCCTGTTTGATTTCGGGGAAAACTCTTCGTGAAAATATATGACGCGTACTATTTTGTTTACACACCTGGAGTTTCACCAAATTTCGATTTATATTTCTTTCACTACTTAAAAATAATTACTTAATTACCAATTATGCTTAACTTTTGGACACCAGTGTATTTGACTCTTATTCAGAAAAATCTTTTTTTTTTCTTTTTCTTTTCTTTTTTTTTCTTTTTTTTTCTTTCTTTTCCATTTTTTTTAGTTTTATTTTTGCTAAATATATTTTGTTTGATTCTAAATTCGTGTAGAGAAAACCGACCAATGTCCAGGGCGAAGGCTGCTGCCAAATAAATAAATAAATTTTGAACCGAAGTTGAGAAAGAATTGTTTTTATAAAAAAACCTCTTATATTAATTAGTTAATTTGAAAAAAAAAAGCGTCAGCGAGAAAAAATGCTAAAATCCTAAAGCAACTAGAAAATCTATCAAAAAAGTTTTCGAAATAAATTGAAATAAACTGGTTATTTTGTAAATTTAAGTTGTCAAGGATTTTACATCAATTATTGAAACTGCTTTTACTTTTTTAGGGCGATAGTTTAGGAAAAAAACGCATTAGCTCTCGATATAAAAAAAAAAGCCTATATTTAAAAAGCTTTGAATACATTTTTTTAAGTCTCTGATAATTTTAATTGAAAAATTCCTTTTACCGAAAATATTTTTTAAGTAAAAACTGAGCTTTTATAATATTATTTCATACTGAAATTTGTTGGATTTTTAATTTAATATTTTATGTTATGATGGCTTAGTTTCGTTTTTTTCTTTTATTATTTTATGTGATAATCTGACAGTTGTAACTATTACATTGTATCAGAAAAGAAATATTTACATATTTAGTAAAAGGATTTTCTAAAGTTTAATACAACTTCTTCCAATATATGCACGATTCCGAAATGCGGTTCCGTTCTTACTGAAGCCAAAAGATTTATACAATTTAGACGCCGCGAATCGCCTTCAAGCGTAGGAGATTAGAGGTTCGAATCCCACTGGCTTCATTGCATACACCGTTTGTGCAGAGCTCCCTGTTGTATGTACTCTTGTGTTGTAAAATTCCCTTGTGCTATTTCGTCCCTGTAACATTGACGATGACTTATAAGCAGGCTTCATGTCGAGCACTCAAGTCAGATGTATGTTGTTCAATAAATAATTTAGTGAAACTTTTATAGATCTTTATACCGTAATTTTAGAAAGGCTTCTGGATAATTTTTACCCTATTTTAATTAATTTTCTCAACCCAGTCTCAACAGATAATATTGTTTTTTTAGCTCACAGGCTATCATAGCCTGAGAGCCTGGCTATCATGTGCCCGGTAGTTCTGTATGTATGTACTTTCGTTCGTTCGTGCGTACGTGCGTAACGCGATAACTCATGATAAAAATATCCCATCCACTTGAAATTTTGTACATAGGTATATGCTGATAAGGTGCTTCCCTGATTAGTTTTTGGAGTTCATTCGATATGTATAAGAGAGGGAACGGGGGACTCATGCCCCTCCCCTTAATTGATATAAATGGGTTTTTCATGCAGAAATATTAGTTTTTAGCTCACAGGCTATCATAGCCTGAGAGCCTGGCTATCATGTGCCCGGTAGTTCTGTATGTATGTACTTTCGTTCGTTCGTGCGTACGTGCGTAACGCGATAACTCATGATAAAAATATCCGAACCACTTGAAATTTTGTATGTAGGTATATCCTGACAAGGCGCTTCCCTAATTAGTTTTTGGCGTCATTCGATATGTATAAGAGGGGGAACGGGGGGCTCATGCCCCTCCCCTTAATAGAAATAAGGGGGATTTTCATGCAGAATTAAGTCTTCGTTCAAAATTTAGATTAGAATCATTCAGATGAGGCGATTCCGTGACTGTTATTATTTGTTCATTGATTAAGTATAAACAGGGGGAACGGGGGGCTCATGCCCCTCCCCTTAATTGATATAAACGGGATTTTCGTACAGAATTAACAGTTTTCCTTCAAAATTTAGATATGGGATCATTCTGATGAGGCGATATCGTGGCTGTTATTAGATGTTCATTGAATAAGTATAAACAGGGGGAACGGGGGGCTCATGCCCCTCCCCTTAATTGATATAAACGGGAATTTCATACAGAATTAACAGTTTTCCTTCAAAATTTAGATATGGGATCATTCTGATGAGGCGATTCCGTGACTGTTATTAGGTGTTCATTGAATAAGTATAAACAGGGGGAACGGGGGGCTCATGCCCCTCCCCTTAATTTATATAAACAGGAATTTCATACAGAATTAACAGTTTTCCTTCAAAATTAAGATATGGGATCATTCTGATGAAGCGATATCGTGGCTGTTATTAGGTGTTCATTGAGTAAGTATAAACAGGGGGAACGGGGGGCTCATGCCCCTCCCCTTAATTGATATAAACGGGATTTTTATGCAGAATTAACAGTTTTCGTTCAAAATTTAGATATAGGATCATTCTGATGAGGCGAGTCCGTGGCTGTTATTAGGTGTTCATTGAATAAGTTTAAACTGGGGGGACGAGGGTTCTAATGCCCCTCCCCTTAACTTGTATAAATGGATTTTTCAAGCAGAATTGTCAGATTTCGTTCAAATCTCAGAATAGTTTTGAAAGTTTAATGGTTAAGTATAAAAGAGGGGAATAACTCCTCTTAAATTATATAAATGTTAAATGGGTTTTTATTAAGAATTATCCAATTTGCTCTGAATTTTGGATATAGATTTTTTATATGATAAATCATGTCCTTGATAGTTTAGGAGGTTAAGTGATTAAGTATAAAAAAGGAAAAAGGGAAGGCTGTTTCCCCTTCTTAATTTTTTTTCGAACGGAATTAACGAAAATACAAGGCTGTAATGTACAATTAGTATGCGTAGCCCGTGAGCTCAATGCTATCAGTTTAACTGGGCAATATTCTTTTTATTTTCAAAATTTACACATAGGATCATTCTTACAAAGCGCTTCCGTGATTGGTATTAAGTGTTCATTGAATAAATATAAACAGGGGAAATGGGGGTTCTAATGCCTCTCCCCTTAATTTATATAAATGGGTTTTTCATGCAATTGTCAGATTTCGTTCAAATCTCTGAATAGTTTTGAAAGTTTAAAAGTTAAGTATATAAAAGAGAGGGAAACTCCTCTTAAATTATATAAATGGGTTTTTATTAAGAATTTTCCGATATGCTCTGAATTTTGGACATGGATTTTTATATGATAAAGCATGTCCCTGATCAGTTTCGAGGGTTCAATGATCAAGTATAAAAAAGAGGAAAGGGAGGAGATGTCCCCCCTCCTTAATTTTGAGCGGAATTAACCCTTTCCGAGCGGAATTAGCCCTTGAAAATATAAGGCTGTAATGTACAATTAATATGCGTAGCCTGTGAGCTCAATCAAATCAGATTAACTGGTCAATATCCATTTTATTCTATTGCTGATCAACTCTCAAGTAAACATGTTCACTATGAAATAGAATTGATATAAGTAGAAAAACAATGCATTTTTCAGTGCGTTAATATTGTGATGTCCGCCTTTGTCATAACTTTTGTTGCGCTAGTAACGCCCCCTCTTGGAAAAAGAGAAGAAACTACGAGAACACGGAAGAATTTCCACCTGTTAAGGGTGTATTCGAAAAAACGTTTTTCCACCTTCAGCAGCTCAAAATTTTCCGGTACACTTTCGGGCACATTTTTAAAAGTAGCAACATGAAACTTGCTGAAGGGACTTTTGAACACATAATACAAGGTGCCGTATGATGTCTTTTTACGCTCAGTTCATTACAATTAGATTTATAAACAATTACTTTCTCATTAGGACCGTTTTTTTCGTTCACAGATCTCCCGCTTCGGAAAAATCAGTTCAATACGCCGTTTTTGATTTTTTTTTTTTTTTTTTTTTTTTTTTTTTTTGCCATATTTTCTGCATTTATCAGAGAATTGACAATCACGGCACCTTGCGTACTTTCTAAATAAGACAACTTGGCAGTTTGATGCATTTGAGAGCAAAAATGAATGTAAAAATAAATAGGAAAATAAGCACTTTGTATCGAAATACACCCTTAAGGTGTAGGTAAAAGGCGGTCCGGATTACACCGACCCTAGTCAAAGATTATGTGAAACAACAAAAAAGAATAACATTGTTTATATGTTTGTGAATTTTGTGTTAGTGTACGTTATTTGTCGTTATTGTGATGTCATGTCCAGCAATAAAGTGTGTTTCTTTAAAGAATATCTAAGATAATTTCCTGACCCACTAATCAGTACCCACTCCCGGGAATATCACAAATATCGCAAATGAATGTATGAAAGAATGTATTTGTTAAAAATACAAAACTTTGTTCAACAATGAGCAAATTTTTGCATTTTTGACAAAAACATTATTAGTATTTTATTTCTTATTAAAACTATTTTATGAAAACTAATTAATATACTTTAAAAACTTCTCAGAAACATATTTGAAAATTACAGGCGGTCACAAAATCTTTTCGGAAACTTCGGGAATGTATTTGTTAAAGATAAAAGTACAAAAAAAAACTGTTAGTAAAAGCATAATTAAATTATAAACATTTGTATATATAACCTCCCAAGAATATAAAAAACACACGGCACATGTTTCGAACTGGAAATCTTTACAGTACGTCATCAGCCACATTAAACATAAATTCGAAAGAGGAGCACGTGCATTTGTGACAATGCCTCCTTTCGATCGCGTGTTTACTTCTGCTAATGACGAGATTTTAAAATTTCCAGCACGAAGCGCGTTCTGTGTGTTTTCATAATTTTATGGTGATTCATACAAAGTTTTATTGTTTTGTGTTTTAATAAAGGAAAGCTTTTTGAAATTGTGGATAATATCTGAAGTGATAACATTGTGTTTTTTAAACGTCCATTCTTAAATAAGAAATAGTTCTCTCTCTCTCTTTTTCATTGTATAAAAACGCATTTATTTAAGGCCTCAACTTCTGTTCAATGATTCTTTTATTTAACATTAATTGTTTTTGTTTAATTTTTTTTTTTTTTTTTTTTTTTTTTTTTTTTACATTTAAGCCGTAGAATTCTTGATGTATTTTAATAATAAAATGTCTTAATTCAAGAGTTTGTAATAATACACTAACATAACTTAAAAGAATGTGAAAAAGGTGTTTATTAAGTTTCTTTTCTTTCCTTTTTCCTTTTTTTCTTTCTTTTTCTTTTCTTTTTTTTATTAATGAGTAACAGGCACTATATGTAAATAAGTAATTTAAACATCTTTTTTCCTAACTCAATTCATTCAAGAAATTAATAAGCTCTGTATCTCAACCAACAAAATATTGATTTAAAGATCTGGTTTCTTTGTTTAGTTATTTTGAAAATTTCAAGGAAAAATATTAATTCTCAGATCCCTCAAGAAAACTAGATAGAAGTCAGTAAAAAAGAAATATAGCAAAAAAAAAAAAAAATAAAAAAATAAATGTTGCAGCTTTTAATTTAAAGCTCTGTTTATAATGTTTAAAATGTTATGGCATTACTTGAAAATAATCTGTTATAATTATAAATATTTTTGTTACTTAGAGTTTAGATTTAGAAAAAATTTAGATTTGTTAGTTCCAAATTAAATTGCTAATTCTAAACAAATTTCAAATATTATTCAGTTTATTTAGAATTCTCTTATAAAAATTCTTGATTTTTTTTATTGTATTGTTTCAATATTGTTTCTTACTTGTAAGAAATAATACTTACCGTATATATTCACATAAAAATCAACCTCCTACTTTTCAATGCAAATTCTTCAAAAAATCCAAAACCCACTTTAAAATTCGATCTATTGTCTTTTTATTTCAATTTTGCACGAAGTCAAACAAAAGGTTTCACTAGCCCATGCGAAAAAAAAGTAAGAAAATTAAAACAAAACATTGAAAATTTATTAAAGATAAATTACTGTTATTTGTATATTTATTTATAATATATTTTTTAAATTCACGTACATATAAAGCCGGATTTTTGCAATAATTTATTTTTTTTAATTGGCTCGCATGTAAGTCTACCCTCCCCCTCTCCCAATTTCTTGCCGAAAATTGTCACAAATCCCTCGACTTATACGCGAGTATATATTTTTTCCCCACTAGCCGCCCTTGGCAATCAATTTGGTCTCCCTTGAATGTATACTAAGCAATGTATCATATTGCTTTTATTCATAAGTTATTTTAATTGTTCAATTTTTTGCCAAATTAGAAGATTCTGCTAGAGAAATAGACACAGATTATATGTGCCTCATTGGTAAACAGACAATTATATGTACCTCACATGGTAACCCAGCTATTGTTATTTAGTTATTAATAAACTGTTTGTTTGCTTTTATTTTCTTTTTTAAAATAATCTAAATTGTTTTATTCAATAATTATTAACTAAACTTTTTTTAAATTAGTATTTCCTTTTTAAAATAATAGAAATTAGTTTAAAAATATATGTGTAACTGGTACTTGAAAACGAAGTTTTCGCCAAATTAGCGTCAGAAAAATAAAGCGCCAATGTGATGCATATATATAAATCCAATTTACCACACCCTAAATCTTACCAA
The DNA here is from genome assembly GCA_964019185.1 of Maratus speculifer. Lineage (NCBI taxonomy): Eukaryota > Metazoa > Arthropoda > Arachnida > Araneae > Salticidae > Maratus > Maratus speculifer. The sequence continues at coordinate 237,888,036 of OZ025295.1, read as the reverse complement.
AGGAATTTTCATAGTAACCCGTAAGATGTGTTTAATTTGGATGTTACCATTAAGCAATTAACAAATAATCGTGATATTTGTGCCACATATGTTAGCATAATATATATATAGATAGTTTATTAGATAGCAAACCCATTTAGAAACCAGATAATGAAAATGATTTTTTATTAATGTGGAGCATGTGCTCGGTCAAAGATGAGTATTAAAAAAATAAAGAAAGAAAAATAAAGAAAAAAAAATAAAGAAAGAAGAAAAATTCTGCATTTTAATTTTATTGTGGAAAGAAGAATAAGACTTTGTAAAAAACTATACGAAGTAGTATTGGTTATAACTGCATATGCTAGAAAAGTATGAATTGATATACCATAAAAGTTCAAAGAGATATGAAGCCTAAATAATATCAAATATTGCTATGCTGTATAACTCTTTTCTTTCTTTCAGCATTATCTATTTATAAGAATTTAACTCTGTACTGAGAATAAAAAGTAGTGCACATTTAAACTTCATTTAGCATTTCAAGAAATTAAATTTAGCATAGAAATAACCTTTAATTTTTCCAGATTAGCTAACACAAAATACTTCTTCTAATACTAAAGAAGACACTGAACATGGCATTGTGTTGAAGGAACTGGTGTAGAAAGAAGCTTGCCAAATTCCCAAAGCTGCTTTGGTCCGTGACGCGTTTTTCCAGATATGTTTATAATTAACTTTTAAATACACAAAGTCGTAATGAAAAACTCACTCAATGCAAACTAGGCGCGAACCGCATAGTATTTATAAAGGCACGCATAAGGAATTTAAAAAAAAATAATAAATATTTTAATTTCAGAAATTACATAACGTAGTGGCCGCTATGTTCGAAGAAAGAAGCGTTTTGCATTAAATAAGGCAAATAATACTTTTAAAAAAAACCTGGTTTTAAAAGGGATAATTTCTTTTCTTAAATGTAAGAACCCTGAGTTATGTGATTAATATTATTAAATTACTATGTTTGCAAAAATAGAAAATTTATCGCTTTTATGCTGCAACTAGGTATTGCATTACACAGATATGTTATTAAATTTGCTATCTAAGCTTTAAAAGCCGATGGTATGAAGAATACGCCGCCCCCGTAATTATTTATGTCCAAATTGTTCCTCTCTTTAATGGTGAATATCTCGGCTTCGGCTATTTACCGACGAATTTTTTTCAAAAATCATTACCAACAATGCTTTTATAGTTATGCTACGATAGGTACTTCCAATGCTCCTCGACACCTTTGCTCAATGTCCACAAATCAATATTTATGTGTAACGGAAAAATTGCTTTTCTCAAAAACTACGCGATCTAGAGTAATCGCTATAGTTTTCCTGGAAGATTTACAGTAACATTTATAACCTCTAATTTTAATTTTATTTTCAGTAGGTTCGGAATTGGATGGAGTGGAGCACATTTTTTGCACTATATTTTCGATGATATCTCTGAAAATATAGTAACTAAAATTAAAATAAATATGTTTGTGAGTTCAGCATAACGAAAGATTTCACGTGATACCCCACATGATATAGAAATAAAAGATTTTTTTCTTCAATTAATTAGTTTATATATACTTGTAAATGTTTAATAATCTATGTACTACATGGGGTGAAAAGTCCCGGGACTAACAATGAAAAAATATTTTATTTGTCAAAAATTGATTTAATTCTTCAACATAGTTTCCTTCCAGAGCGATACATTTCTTCCAGCGATCCTCTATATTTCCATACCTTTCATATAGTAAGATTTGTCAAGGCTTTCAAAATATGCATAAGTTTCGCAATGACAGCTTCATTTGATGAAAATCTCTTCCCCTGGAGCCTTCTTTTCAAGCTAAGAAAAAAATAATAGCCGCTGGGGGCCAGATCTGAAGAATACGAAGGATGAGGAAGCAAATTATGATTTAATTCATTCAATTTTTCCATCGTTTTCATTGATTTGTGAGCCGGTGCGTTGTTTTGGTGAAACAGCACTTAACATCACTTATATGACCACGACTCGTAAAAAAAAGGCCGATGTATCATTGAACTTTGCCATAAGTCATTCCAAGGTTCGTTCTAACAAAACATAATATTGATATTTGATTGATGTTGCCATCTAGTGACGAGTCCCGGGACTTTTCACCCCATGTAGTATGTGGCTCAATTGTCTATATAACTTCCAATTAGAGCTTACCACGTTTCATAGTTTATGAGTAAAATGGCTGTGACAGACAGACACAAAAGTGATCTTATAATGGTCCGTTTTCACTTTATAAGAATGGAACCCAAAAATATGAGAAGTTTAATCGTGTAATTTTGCTTAAGAATGATACGATTAATTAGTAAAGTTAATGAAAAAATTCGAAATTTTAACTCAATAAATAAAAATTAATTTAATAAGTGTCCCGCACCACCTTAATGCATATGTATCAATAATTTACTACCCCATTACATTGTAAAAAAATTGTAAATTTCGGGTACTTTACCGTGAGTTATCCAGTAAATTTACGGAATACGCCAATTTTTTTTCACATAAACGGTGAACTCCTGTAATTTACGTGATTTATGGGCAAAAACCGTTAATGTAATGGCAAAGTCCGTTGATATAGGAATAAAGTCCGTTTTTTACGGATATTGTCTGGAATCTCTGCTGCAGCTTTTTTATAGTGATATAATGATAATAATAAAATTTATTTTTAAAATATTTCGCGCTATTTCGCCCATATCAAGTACGTTTACATCCCATGTGTTTCATAATCAATCTTGTTACACCCTAGCAAAATAATTGTATTATTTTCTACTAAAATTGCAGACTAAGAAAAATTAAAAAGTTTCGTAACGATATATTTTTGTAAAAAACTTACAGAATTTGTTGTATCATTCTATTTTGTTACAAACATGATTGTATTTAATCATAAAAATGCATGCTACGTAATTGATTTCTTTAAATAAGAACCTTAAACACAATGCAACTAATATAATCTTATTATTCCGCTTAAATCTATTTCCAGACTTCGATGCCATTTTCTATCCCATGTGGCTTCAATAAGCAATATTAGCTTTTAAAGCTTTCAATTCAATTAAAGAAAGAAAATAAAGTCTTGCATTTCATTCGAAGGAAGATTGATTTAAAAATTCTTTTTTATTTATTTTTTCTTCTTTAAAGAGGTTTAAAAAGAAGACAACTAATATTCATATCCCATAGGATAGAAAAAAAAATTAAATAAATAAATGAAAATAAAAATAAATAAATCAATAAAATTTAAGTAGCAGAATTCCTTTAAATTTAAATTATTATTTTGCAATATTTAAACTTCAATGTTGAAATTTCATTATAGGGGAAAGTCGGATAATACCTGGTAAGGTGGATAAAACAGGGAAGCAGGCTTTATGGCTTTATTTGCGGCGGTATATAGCCGAAACTTTTTGAATTACTTTTAGACGAGCGGCATGTCAACTCTCAGTAACCAGAAGTCGTGTAAACAAACTCATTTCGCAACGGTGATTTTTTAAATATTTCATGTGAAAATGTTAAAAATTTGATGTCTGCAATATTACGTTACCGATCCTAAATATCAAAGAATTTAGATTAGGTGAGGATAAAGTATGATAGGCTATTTTTTACTCGTTATTTTAACGTTTTGTATTGGTGTCTATGAGTTATCTGAACAACATTAGAGTAACATTTCACCAAAATGGCGTGGTCGGACAAAATCGGCATGCAGATGGTCTGACATAACCGGGAAGTTTCCGGTTTTGGACAACTCATTTATTTGCGTTATTGAAATAGAGTTAACTTGTTTATGGATTCTTTGACGATCTATAAATATTTAAAAACAATACAAAAACTATTATTTAAATTAACTAGGGGGGCGCCGCCCTCCTGCTCGCTATGCTCGCCAACCCCCCGCGTAATCGCTTCGCGATTCCAAATTATTGGCTACCCCTGCTTGCTGCGTTCGCCAATACCCCACGGTATGAATAAGCAGTTGCAGACCTTTCAACTGATGTGTCACAAGACTGGTGTTGTAAAGAAATTAAAAATGTGCCTCCCTGGGGGGCAGAGTGGAAGACGATACAAAAGACATCCATAATATGAATAAGCAGCTGCAGACCTCTCAAATGATATGTCACACGACTGGTGTTGTAAAAAATTGAAAATGTGCCCCCCTGGGGGGGCAGAGTGGGGGTGACACACAAGACATCCATAAAATGTATAAACAATTGCAGACCTTTCAAATGATGTGTCACACAACTGGTGTTGTAAAGAAATTAAAAATGTGATCCCCCCCCCTGGGGAGAGCAGAGTGTGGGGGTGACACACAAAACATCCATAATATGAATAAGCAGTTGCAGACCTTTCAAATCTTGTGTAACACGACTGGTGTTGTAAAGAAATTAAAAATGTGTTCCCCTTAGGGAGCAGAGTGGGGGATAACACACAAAACATCCATTATATGAATAAGCAGTTGCAAACCTCTCAAATGATGTATCAAACGACTGGTGTTGTACAGAAATTAAAAATTTGGCGAAATATTACAGTTATCGCCAAGTTGGCGTCACTTTTGACAACTAATTTTGGTCGCCAAATTTGGCGATATATCGCCAAGTTGGCGACAAACTTGGCGATTGTTGGCGATGGTAACCTTTCCTCTCTTTATGGTAACCCATACGGCGATGCATAGATGGAGCCCTTTCCTGATTGGTCTATTCGGCTCATGGAAGGAGTGGACAACCCGGATTCGTTAGTTCCGGAAATCTTCCACATCAGCATCATTCCAGGAGTCATTCTTTTTAAGGCTAGTTTTTTTTTACTATAGAAGGATTTGTTATATAGAAGATTGTTTTTTGTCATTTATATTGCAACGTCTAACTTTATTTCAATCCCTTAAAAATTAGAACTCGAACAAGAAAAAAAAGAAAAGATGGAAAAACAAGACAAGAAGAACATGACCCAGAAGCAAAGCTTACCATGATGACAGAAAAAAAAGCAGAAAAACTGATGTGAAAAAGAAAAGTCCTAAGAAAAAAAACCCTTGACATCAAACGAGGAGGGAGATGAAAATGAAGCATGCATCTTTTGCACCGGCTCACATGAACAATCTAAATCTAATGGGAATTGGATACAATGCCTTCATTGCAGAGGGTGGGCACATGGAGCATGCGGGAATGCAAATGAACAAGGTCTAACTTTCATTTGTTTTGTGACTAACAATTTTAACTCTTAAAGCATAACTTAACTCATTTTAGGTAGATTTCGTATGAAATACTACCTATTGCATTGTCTCCCATGTTGGAATTTCTGAAAAATTTTTGCGGATCTACACGAATCATGACTCCTAGACCCCAAAACCACCATCAGTAAAAAAGTTTATATATCTATCTATCTATCTATCTATCTATCTATCTATCTATCTATCTATCTATCTATCGGTGTATATCACTTTCTTCTAGACACGATAACTTCCATAATTATGCTCAGATCTTCTTCAAACTTTTACATAAAATCAAGGAGCCTAAAATCTCGGTCGAGTTCGTTAATGGGCAAAATCGGACCAAGGGGGTGGAAATAGGGAGGGTTTTTGTGAAAACAGAAAAAACGCGATAACTTCTTAATTAAAATAGATATCGAATCAGTTTAAAGTTTATATTACTTCTAAGAAATGGACAAAAAGTTTATGCATGACAGATTTTTGATAAAGTTAAAAATGGGCTCAAGGGACGAAAAAAACATGGTTTTTGGGAGAAAAAAATTCATAACTTCGTCAATTCTCAAGATATTAAATCCAACTAAATTTTATATAAATGTACTCAATATTATCTAAAACTTTTGTATTTACAAGTTTTTGATAGGACCAATTTTTATCGAGGAAAAAAATTAAAAACGAAAAGAAAAAGGGGGGAGGAAAAAGAAAAAAACCCATAACTTACTCAATTCTTAAGCAATCAAATCTAATTAAATTTATTTTACATCTTCACAATAAGATCTACAACTTTTATATTGACAAGTTTTTCATAGAACCCATTCTTATAGCAAAAATAAATTAAACAAAAATAGGAGTTGGAGTAAAAACCTTAAATCCAAACTGCTTATATTCTGACTCATTTTAAAATTAATTTTTGATTTTAAACGCATCCAAATGACAGATCCTCTTATTTAGGAACTATATAATGCGACGCTTTGGCCAATTTTTTGATAAAGGCAGAATATATTTTTAAAAAGGCTGCCAAAAAAGGTATTTTGAACAGATTTCCCGAAATTATCGTCATTAAAAATTGATTAAGTATAACAAATTGCGTTTTTTCTGAGTCATTTTTAAATTCATTTTTGTTCTCAAACCCATCCAATTTACAGGTCCTATTATTTAGGAACTATATAATGCGACGTATTGGCCAGTTTTTTGATAAAGGCAGAATATATTTTTTAAAAGGCTGCCAAATAGGGTATTTTGAACAGAATTTCACGAAATTATCATGATTGAAATTTGAGGAAATTAAAAAAATTGCGTTTTTACCGAGTCATTTTTAAATCTTTTTTTGTTCTCAAACGCATCCAATTTACAGGTTCTCTTATTTAGGAACTATATTATGTGACGGAGTGGCCAGTTTTTTTATAAAGGCAGAATATAATTCAAAAAAAGGCTGCCAAAATGGGCACTTCGCACAAAATTTCCCAAAGCGATCATGATTAATGAACTGTGGGTATTCAAATAACAAATTGTTTATTTTATGACTCATTTTTAAATCCATTTTTGCTCTGAAACGCATTCAAATGACAGTTTTTTGTTACTTAGGAACTATATAATGTGCGTATTCTTTGATTTTTTGATAAAGGGTGAATATACATATTTTTAAAAGCTGTCAAAGTAAGCACTTCGCAAAAAAATTTCCCAAAGCGACCATGATAAAAGAATTGAGGTTGTATTCAAATAACAAATTGTTTATTTTATGACTCATTTTTAAATTCAGTTTTGCTCTCAAACGCATTCAATTGACAGTTTTTCGTTATTTAGGAACTGTGTAATGTGCCGTATTGGTCAGATTTTTGATAAAGGCTAAATATATATTTAAAAAAATCTGTCAAAGTGGGCACTTCGTACAAAATTTCTCAAAGCAATCTTGATTAAAGAATTGTGGATGTATTAAAATAATAAATTGGTAATTTTATTACTCATTTTTAAATTCAATTTTGTTGTCAAACGAATTTAATTAATAGTTTTTTGTTATTTAGGAACTACATAATGAGCATATTGGTCAATTTTTTTAATAAAGTAAGAATATAATTCAAAATATGTTGCCAAAATGGGCATTTGAGTAGAATTTCATTTAAGAGGATTTCGATAAAACCAGTTCTTACAGAAAAATGAAATTAAAAAATTTTTAAAAGCGGTTGAATAAAGTAGTTAAACTGGGTTTATCTCTAATCATTTATTTATTTTTTTTTTTTGAGATGAAAACTTTTCGAAATCTACCTCCGCCTATAGGCCATGCCGAAAGGGATTTTTTTATTTTATGTAGATTTGATATAGATCCACATTCTATAGGTGTAATATGTCAATTTTCCTTTAATAAATAGTATTGTTGTAAAATTACAATGTGTTTTTATTTATTTTTTCCATACCCTGTTTTATCCGAAACCGGTTACAAAACCGGGATATTGCACACTTCTAAAAAAAGTCTTGCTATGATCTCAATTTCTGTTGTTCGTGACTGAGTGAATACTTTTTTCTTCCTAAGGAATCAATTTATCGTTTTAATACGAATTTTAACTGTTTTGTTCAAATAGTGCACAATAATAAAAACAAAAACATTAGGGTCCCGGTTTTATCCGACTTTCCCCTATAAGCTATGGAATCTATCAGTTTATTTATGTTTTATGAAACACCATTTTTTTCAGATAGGCAGTTGTTGTTATTTAGGAAATTAAAATTTCTGTACTCCTTAACCTCCTGACTGCCGCGACCGGATTTTTTCGTACACTAAGCTGCAGGTTTCACTACAACATAAGCAATATTTAAATTAATATAATTCTACAAATAAAACCCCGTTTTGAAAAATTAGGTTAGGATTAATACTCTCAAAGATTATACACCTATACGTAATAACATGTTTTGTATCAGGTTCGAAAAACATCTTTTTTTAGTATTTTTAATAAATTACAGAAAAAACAACATTACAATTTTACCCTTTTGCGGGGCAGTCGGGGGTTAATATCTAAATTACACGAAAATTAAGCTGTTTGAGTATTGTTTCGAAATAAAGTATAAGTTATTCATTTTATTATTATTTCCTGTGATAATGATTTCTATTTCAAATGAAAAGTTGTAATTATTAAGAAAACCGCTATTTTATAATGTCTCTTACGTTATTTGATTTATTTTTTTTATTTTAAGAAATACCGCTTATTAAAACTGCTCTTTTTACAGATCTATTTAATTATCACCATTAAGGATTAAAAATCAGTAAAATCTAATTTTAAATCAAGCATCTCCGCAAAAAATAAAGACGGATGAGTTACTTTTTATGCGTAAATTAGTATGATTATTATAAATGCAATAATTATTTTAACCCTTTAATTCCCATGCTAGAACACGTTCTAGAAATTATGTAATTCATTTCACACCAGAAACATTCAACGGCTAATTTCGTTTTATTTAAATACGGAATGTTCTGTTATTGACACAGCCATTGAATATATCAGCCATTTCACTTCTATGGGAGAAATTTAGCGAGTGACCGTAGCGCCCTCCAGCCGCCGGTTTTCCAAAACTCAAAGGCTTTGGTGTTTACATTTGGCTAATGAGAAATGAAGGAATTCGTAATGTGTAACGTATGACGTTCTTTCTGCATAGTTAATTGTTTATATTTTGGTTATATTATTAAATTTAAAGGAGAAATTAATGTAAAATTTAGCTTTATAACATTATTTTCCAAGGATGTAAACAGGTATTTCATTTTAAATTTATTGTTTTGTGTTTTACATAGTTGTTTACATTAAGCTAGGCCTAAAAGTATTATTTCAGAAGTATAACGTAAATAGTTTTACTGATTTTTCTTAATTGTGTAATTTGTTTTTCTTTTGATGATTTAATGTTTTTATAAAATTGTTCGTTTGTGATGATATTTTCTATTTGTTTCCAGAATTATTTTCATGATTATATTTAAAATCAAAACTAGAATATTTAAAATCAAAGTGAGAAATTATTGTTGTGTGGAACAACTCAATTGTGTAAATTTTGTAATAGTAATTTCCAACTGTTATGTTACAATCTGCTAGCTGTTAAAATAAATAATTGTTATATTGGATTTTCTGAAAATTCCCTACGCCTCTATTGGATAGTAGAAGGAGAGATGCAGTGGAGGGTATACGCTGTATGCCTTCTGGATCTTTTTAAAGAGCACCATATACCTCTGTTTCTCAAGAAATCTAGTATGACATACCCTAGGGTATACGCTATGCCTTCAGCGTATACCATCTGTTATTTTTGCGACTAAACCAGTAAAATATTCTTCATAATTGAATGGAAATAAATTACCACTCTGCTTTTCAGATAAGCATATTAATAGGTGTAAATTAAAATATCGAAAGATAGAATGAAACTACTTATTTATTTATAATATGATTTCTAAACCAGAAAATAGTTTCAAAAGTACATTTAACGGCAGTAATGTTTAGTTTATATTTCATGTATCAAAAGTTGATTGATTTCCTGTTTGCTAAAGGAGTTCTTTATATATTGACATTCCCTCTCCCCCTTTGTGTATACAAATATTTCTTCTGTTTTCTGAGATACTAAAAAATATAGTAATATTTAATAAAATTTCTAAAATAAAACTATAAATGTGATTAAGATTTAAGAAAAAGAAGAAAATTCTGTGGTAGTAGAAGATTTAGATCATTAAACTTACTGTTATAAATAAGTGATAAAAACAACAGAAGATGGCAATTTTTTTAGTGAGGAGGGGGCAATTGATTTGATGATTCATTATTTATTTACTCTTAGTACTGTAAAGATAAGGCAGGAAAAATAAAAGAATTTTATATATCTACTTTACATTTTAAATAAAAAATTTAAGTACTACTTGGTTATCACGTTGACCAATTTCGATGCATTATACAAATCGGCAAACTATTAGCCAAGTTATACAAATTGACCCACATTTTAAATAAATAATAAAGAAAGAATAAAAAATTTTCAGTAGAACATCAATAAAAGTCTAATTAAAATAATCATTCGATGACATAACTAACATGTGTATCATGTTTAATGTCAATGTGGCATTTGTGATCAACCATTATTGGCATTTAATCTTTGAAGTTGGCGACAGTAATTTGGTCGGCAGAATAACCAAGTAGTACCAAAATTTATTATGCACATCAGTGTCTTGAAAATATTATGAAATGTATGCCAAACTATAAAAATATTGAAACATATACAGAGTTTGACCCTGAGGGTTTCAGGCTCGTTCGAGGGTCGCTCTGCCCCTCTTGCCCTTCAACCAAAAACTAGCCCCCCCCCACCCTTGTCACTCAAAAAAAACCACTCATCTTGCCCTGTATTTGAAAAACCGCAGCCTTTCAGCGATAATGCAGACGTACTATAGCGCATAAATTACGTAAAAAAATGGTGACTGGATGCAAAAGATAGCTCTTATGCGTCCCACAAGATGTGTAATTTTGTCAAAAAATCTCAGAAAACGGCCAATTTTGTCAAAAAAAGGGAAATAACGACTAATTTCTGGCAAAATTCGTGAAAAAATGGATAATTTCATCACAAATCCCGAAGAAACGGCAGATTTCTTCAAAAAAAAATCCTGAAAAAACGACAAATTTCATCCAAAAATCGCAAGAAAATGGAAAATTTTGTCAAACGGTTCATCAAAAACGAGAAATTTCGCCAAGAGATCATGAAAAACAGAAACTTTCGCCAGAAGATTTGCAAAAAAAAAAAAACCCCGACAAATTTTGTCCAAAAATCGCAATGAAACGGAAAATTCAGTTAAATTCATGAAAACATGTAAATTTCATCAAAGGGACACAAACAGAAGTTAATGCCAGAAGTAAATTTTTGTGTTCTAAAAACTTATTTTCCTGCTTCAAAATTGGGTTTTTAATGCTTAAAAAGGGGATTTTCATGCTTTACAATCAGGGGCGTGCAAAGAGAAAATTGCACCCTAGGCTTAATTACAATTTGACTCCCCCCCCCCCTGCCAGCTCCCAACTTTTTCTTGTGATAGCCCAAAAATGACGTTTATAGTATAAATCTAACGCCCTCTTCGTCCTCTTCCCCTTTCACACGGTTCTGTTCACAATTCTCTTTTGACTGTACAAAACTTTCTAAATGTGATTCCTAAAAGCACCTGTTTATTAAACAAAAAGAACCCTTTATTCAACAAAAGTATTCTTTAAAAGAAAATAAATAAATAAATCCGTTTTTCTCTTTTTTAAAAGAAATGCGAACAGTAGTGATACTTGTTATTTTCTACACTCAAATAAGCATTATTTCATAATTAAATTTGTATCTTGGCAATTATTTTTTAAAAAGTAAAAAAATTTCTTTTAAAAGTAATAATATATTGGTTTTATCAAAGAATCGCAGGGAAAGTTTACAGATCTCAACAAAAACGGTAATTTTGATATAACTATAGATTTAACTAATTGTCAATATTGTTGCTTAAAATGAGCCATCTAAGTGTAAGAAAATATCCTTTACTCAATTTGCAAATTCTATAAATTTTATGCCGACAAGTGATACCTTAATTCTAATGTAACAGTGCATTGTTGCTTAAAATGAGCCATAACTGTAAGAAAATATCCTTTACTCTAGGGGTGCACAACCTTTTGAAGAGAAGGGCCACTTTCAAATATATCTGGGTGGTCGAGGGCCACATCAATAACATGGAGAGAATTTGAGTTAGAGGAGGTGATCTGTAGCCTACAATCTGATAAAAAAAATATGTGGTTTCAGAGGAAAGTGTATGTGTGTGATTGGGGGGGGGGGGGTACCCATTTAAGTTCACTTACCCAGTCAAAATACCCAATTTAGTTGTTAAGGATATATCAGCAGTTTTTACATTTTTATTTGTAACAGATATAGCAAGGATTATTTTCTAGATTTAAAGATGTTCCTTGACATAATTCAGGAGATTATGTTTTGTTTTATTAAAAGTGTTAAAAAAAGAGCATAAATGGCTGGTGCCAAAAAATGTGAATTTTATGAACGAAGCAGAGAGAAGGAGCCGATTGACAAGATTTTTTTTTATCTACGTTATTTTAAATTTTTCTGCGCCTGATCAATAAAATTTGGGATTTTTACCTTGCCGATCGACGAAATTTGAGATTTTTACAAAGCGATTGATAAAATTCGTGATTTTTACAAAGTTGGTTGATGAAATTTGCTATTTTCCTTCGTATGATCAGCGAAATTCATGATTTTTCTGTGCATAATCAACGAGATTTATAAGTTTTCCGCACCTGATTGACAAAATTTCCAACTTCAATGCGCCTGGTCAAAGAAATTCACGTTTTTCTGAAGCCAATCTATGAAATTTTCGTTTTTACAAAGCCAATCAATAAAATTCGGGATTTTTACAAAGTCGATTGATAAAATTCGCAATTTTCTTTCCCACAATCAACGAAATTCACGATATTTCAACGCTTGATAGATGAAATTCACGATTTTTCCACGTCTGATCTACAAAATTTGCAATTCTTACAAACACGATAGACAAAATTCACGATGTTCATGAAGCTGATCGACAGAATTCACGATTTTTACAAAGTCTGCATACACAGTTTGCGGTTTTTGCAAAGCTGATAAACGAAATTCACAATTTTCCTTCGCATGATCGATGAAATTGGCGATTCATCCGAACCTGATTGACGAAATACACGATTTTATTGCGACTGAATAACAAAATTCGCAATTTTTCTGCGCCTGATCGACGAAATTTGTGATTTTTCCAGACCTAATCGACGAAATTCGTGATTTTCCGATTAAGTTCGGCAAAATTCACGGTTTTTTCGAAGCTAATCGACAAAAATCGCGAATTTTACGAAGCCAATCAATCAAATTTGCGATTTTTACAAAGCCTATCTGCGAAATTCGTGATCTATGCAAAGCCAATCGACGAAAATCATAAAATTACTCCGCATGATCGATGAAATTCTCGATTTTATTCGAGTCAGATAGATGTAGTTAGCAATTTTTCTGCGTGTGACCAACAAAATTTGCAATATTCCCATCTCCGACCAAAGAAATTTGCTATTTTTCGAAATGCGATCATATTACTAGCAGTTGTTCGGTTTTCGATCAACGAAATGCACACTTTTTTTGCTGTAAATTGACAATATACACATTTTTCTTCGACCGAGTATTAATATTCGTGATTTTTGTATTAACATTGACAAAATCTGCATTTTTATGCAGCAAGATAAAACTCGCGATTTTTTTTTCTCTTGATAAACTGACAAAAACACGATTTTTCCACAGCTGATCAACGAAATTTGCAATATTTTCACTCGTCATCACTTAATTTGCAATTTTCCGGTGTCTTATCATCGAAATTTGCATTTTTTGTGCCTTATTGACGAAATTCGCTTTTTTTTTTTCATGCGATAAACCAAAAAAATATGCTATTTTTGAATATGCTATCCTGAAGAGATATATTTGATGTAATGTAAGTGAAAAATAAAATTTTTTATTATTTTTAGCATAATTACTGTTTATTTTTTTTATGATTTAATTTGATATTTTGAACAAGCAGACTCTGATTTCGGCATTTTTGTTAGACATATTGAAGTGAAATCAAACCAATTGTATATAATCTTGAATCCATAAGAGTAGGGATGTACAACCTGTGGCCTGCGAATTTCGTCAATTTACAACTGGAAAAAAATTCGTTTTTTGTATATAGGTCGCAGGAAAAATCATCAATTTCATCAATTTATCATGAGAAAATATAAAATCTTCTCGGTCACTTAAGAATCGCATATTTCGTTGATCAGGCACAAGAAAATTGCAAATTTTGTCGATCAGGTTTGTTGGTTGATCAAGTGTGGAAAGATAATGAATTTTTTCAATCAGCTTTGTAAAAATTATGAATTTTATCAGTTAGTTCCTATAAAACGCAAATTTGGTCAATCATACATGTAAATTTTTCAAATTTCATTGTATATTAAATATTTGAAATTGCATGAAATATAAATTGTATATAATTTCTGGATTTACTTATTTATTTCTATTTTGCTTATTTTCAGATTAAATATCAAGCCTAATTTTTCAATAATAGTGTCTTCTGTATAACGGGAATTTCACAAGCTGTTGGATTACAGTTATGTTCTCCTGATGCTGTAATGGATGTAATAATTTTTTCTTGGTTTAGATTTTTAAACATGATGTGCTCAAAACAAAAATTTTTAATTGAATTGAGAAGTAAAGAACATTAATTTGTATGAAAAGATATTGTAAATAAAATAAATTATTACTGTTATAATTATAATTTTGAATTATAATTCAGTTTGTCATGTGTCGAAAATTATTATATTTAAATTAAAAAATTATTATATTTAAATTTCATTTGAAAATAAAATTCATTCTATTCATTTGACATACATTTATTTTTATCATGTAATTGGAAGCTGATTTATTACTAAATAAAAATTATTTTAAGAATAAGTCAGAAACTAGTGACTATGGATTTAATAAATAATGACTTTCTGCAAACAAATATTTTGTAAAATGTGGAGGAAAGGAGAGGATATAATTAATTTTTATTTTATTTCTTATTTGAGTGTTATGATTTCTTTTTAAAATATTAAGTTAGCTACATGTTTTTAAAATGAAAAAAAAAAAACTGTAGAATAAATTTTAATTACAACACTTATATCTAGGCTATTGCATCAAAATCTCTTCAGTTAAAAACATTAATAATTAATGGAAATATGTTTTATATTCACATATCACTGGAGTTAATGTGAAAAAATGCAAAAACGATATTTATATTCTTATTAAAGTTATGAAAGTTCTTATTAATTTAATCCAATTTTTTAATAGAGTTTAATAGAATTTTCTTCACACGAAATATAATGTACATTGAGTAAAGTTATGGTAGTGCAGAATTCAAATATTTTATACAATTTATAATAAATGATAAAATATTATACAAATTAATATAACAAAAAAAAAAAACACATTTTCATGATGACTTAATTTTTTATCCATTAAACTAGTTCAATAAATTTAAAACTTTTTTATAAATTTTGTAATCTGCAAGATTTTAAAACTTAAAATGATTGCCTATATTGCCATATAATAAATGGAGTGTGTGTGTGTGGGGGGGGGGGGGTACTACAAGGGGTGGTCAAATGAAAAAGAATGAAATGTCTTAACAACTAAAGTAATTGAAATTTGAACATGCCACTATGAGATAATGTGTAGTGAGACATTGAGAGACGCGATTATAGTGTCCAGCAAAAGGAGGAGAGAAGCAGGCAGCTGTGCATTCCATCCAATTGATGTGGCAGTGAGTGTGAAAGCATCATGGCTTTCCCCTTGCAAAATTTAATGACTGAGAAGCAGTGAATTATCTGAGAAAATTTTAGTGCAAAGAGGAATTTGATAACACTTTGCTGCTCTTCAATCGTCTAAATTTGTATTTGGAAAGGTCCTCACGCACACTGCCCTCACACACACTGCCATGTTTGTTGGCCAAAACATTCAAATGCCAAGGAAAAAAGGAAGAAAAATGCTGTAATTTGTGAAATTTTTGCTAATAACTGTAAAAGTAACTCTCATAGTTTTAAAATAAATCATGGATCCTGAAGCTAGATATTCAAATTTCTACCGGTTTGGTTGTTACAACGTTTTGCACCTTTATATTTGAACACCCCTAGTATTTCACATTTAAAGGGCTTCTTCACTTAGGCAGAAAAACCTGCTCACTAATGTTTATCAAGTAGCCTTTTTTTTTTAATATTTCATTTAAATATCAATATTTAAGATTTATTTTTCCATATGATAACAGAAGTCAATTCTTATAAAGGTTTTTTTATTTCTAGGAATATCTTTTATGATGATGCTTTTAATTTCAAGTCTAGTACTGAAAGTGAAAGCAAAATATATAAATAAATAAAAATAAAAGACAGCTTTTGTACAGATCGATTTCAACTATGCAATAAAAAAATACTGAAATTAAATAAGATATCTTTACAAGTTTAAGATTAACTTCAGCATGCTTTAGCCTAAGTGAAGTAGCCTCTTAAGATGATTGCAAATGCGTATTTCAAAATTTGCCAATTTTTTGATCAATCTGATTACAGATAATGCCCGAGTTGAATTACTGAAGCAGGATTTGCTGAAAAACAAAATTACTTTATTATGCATAAACAAAACAAATCACACAATTTATTTTAACTTGTAGCTGTTCTGACAGATTTCTGACATATTTTCAAACAAAAATAAATTTAAGAATGAAGCAGAAAATAAGAAGTTCAAAGTCTTCTTTGAAAAAATACATTTATTAAAAATTTTCTTGATTTAACTAGTAAACTCATGTTAGGAGAGTCGAAATGCTTCATTCTTAAAACAAGCTTGTCATCAAAATGACTGTTTCTAAAACTTGCACTTTTTAAAAATAATAATAATAAAGCTCCCCAAAACTAACATAATATTTTATAATACATTGATTAATACTCAAGTGATGAGAGCATCAAAATTGTATATGATAAAATTTGTGCAAACATTCAAAATAAATGCAAAAAATATGTATTGTGACAAAAAAATTTAAATAATGCACAAATGTGAATAGTTGAAAAACTTTCAGAAATATGGCTACGTAGGAGAATGAAACAGAAACTTGTGCATTCTGTGAGAATGCTATTCCTACATATGAGTGGGGTAACAGGTTATTGTGTTAATTCAGATTAATTTTTCCATTTGACTACAGTAAATAATATTTACTCTTTTTTCTTATTATTGCTGAAGTGTATTTTTATTAACTAATTGGCTTATGATGATTGAACCCAAAGAAAGTGCACAATGCAAGATTTTTGTGAAGAATCTTCTTATGTTTGATAATAAATTCTCTTGTTTTTTGTCTAAAATTATATATTTAATTCAAATTCCCTTTACATGTAAAGATATATCCTGAACACACCCTTTCCTCAGATTCTGGATGTATACTAGCAGAGTTTTGTCACATTTTCAGCCTCAACTATTTTGATATAAAGTTATGAAATTGCCACATGTAGATGTACATATTTAATGTTAACAGACAGGTTATTTTTTCTGTCTTTTTTATTTTATGGGTGTTTTCTAACACATTGTTGAAAAGATGAAATCTGTTAAATAGGAAACCTTGCCTATGGGTGCTATATTTGCATTTACATTATTTTATGAAAAGATTTTCACTGTTCATCTTTATAAAATACGTGAAATATACTTAATGGAATAACGCTAAACATAAAAAATCTGTTAACATGAAATGATGCAATAGTCCGGACAATATACTGTGCAATTTAATGCATTGTTATTCTTTAAATATGAAACAAAAATCGTTTAACACACACATACACACAAAAAAAATCACTTTTGATGCAATACACATTTTGTGTTTAACATGGAATTTAGTGAAGCCTCGGACAATTGAAAATTGTTTTTGCCATGTGCAATTCTCTAAGTTGTAAATTCTATGGCACCTCAAGAATCAACTGATATTGCGACTAAGCCGACATTTAATGAAATGTTTGGGGAAGTCTCAACATTATTAGACTGTCTTACAAAATCATTAAATGAATATTTTGCAGTCGATGATGTGTCTATAGAGCCAATTTTGGCAGACAAGGAGATTTTGAACAATTCGTGGACAGTATGGCATTGAAAAAGACACTTCAAAAAAGGATACCTGATTTTTTCTTCCTTAAAATCAATATTTTTTTTTTTTTTTTTTTTTTTTTTTTTTTTTTGTACTAATGGGTGCAAACTACTAGTAGTTTAACAGGAAATCAAGATAAAATTTGACGACATCAAAAATATTGGTGGATTTTGTTCTTTTTTTACGAATCTTTTAATAAATTCTTTTAATGCGAAAAATATCTTTGGTCTGATAAGTTTCGTGTTAAACATATTTCATTATAAATAATTATACAGGTAATAATAATGTCAAATTGTAATATGATATTAACTTTATTATTTTTTATATTATAGTTATAGTGCTTTAATTGTGAAAAAACATTTTGAGAATGTTTTTTTTTTAAGAAATAATGACCAAAATAATAGTACCATTACTTGTCACCAGAATTAAATATATCCAATAGGCATGCCTTCATGTTTGCTATACTCAATGTATTAATGATTACAAAATTATTAAGAAATACAACCTTAAAAGGAAATCAGTGCTATAGGTATAACTTACAGATAGTACTACAATTAATGGTAACAAAATACACATAAAAATAAAAAACTAATGCAGTTTAAAAAAAAATGTATACTACATGTTATAAGAAATCAGAAAAAAAAATGTAAATTTATGTGACCCATGCATTAAATATTAACATACTAATTCTGTGTTGGATTCTACTTTGGAAAAAAAGAAAGAAAAGAAAAGAAAGAGATAAATATATAATTTCATAATATTTCAATATTTTGACTTCAAATATTTGAAACTGATCTCTAAATTTATTGGATATAAACACTTAAAAATCAATGGTAAGATTCTTCTTTTTTATATTTTTCAGAATAATAAAAATGTATTTGCTGTCAGAGTAGCAAAAAATAAATTACAATTAATATCCAATAAATAATAAAATGAGCAAAAAAACTAATGCATACTTTCTAAACTCTCTGAACTATGAACAAAATAACTTGATATGACCTTGAAATACGGTCTGTAAAAGGAATTCTGTTACGAAAATTAGACTTCATCCTATTCTTCCTTGTAATATATGCATTTTCTTAATTTGAGTAAGAAGCATAGTGATAGCAGCTTAATCTATATTATAATGAAAGCTTTCTTACGTGTCTTAATTAAATATAATTGTTCTTTTACTATAATGAAGCTGTATAGTGAGTGTTGAATTTAAGTACACTTTTTTGAAAGGTGGGGGTGATTGCATTGTTATAGCAAGAATAGTTACTAACTTCAAATGTAAAAGATATAATTAAACATTATTGTATAAACTTTATAAGCATAAACTCGCCAATTCTTCAGTGTGTGTCCATTGGGCAAAACCCTTAAATTCATTTTTTGTATGATGTGTAATGAAGCTGTAACTTGAAAAATCCCCATATTTGCTACATATAATTTTCTTTAAAAATATTTGCAAGAGAAAAGTTAATATAAACAACGATTTTGAATTACATATTTTCAGTTCTATGTTGATAATATTGTTTCCAACTAATTTTGATTAATTGCAATGCGTTAAAATGATATTTTGATCTTTATCTACTGATATTCTCTAAATCTGGTTAAATATTTAAACATCCGCTGATTAGTCATATCAATTTAGCTTCATTAAAGGTTTCAGGTCATAGTTTTTAAAATATAAGTTTGTTTATAACAAATATTCTTGCTATTCTGTATTTAGGGGGGGGGAGAAGAAATGAAAATGTGTGATTTTTAAGTGTGTGTGTGGGGGGGGGGGAGGGGGGTCAATAATATTGCTTTCTGAAATATATTAATAAAAAGTTTCTAATCAATGATAACCAAAGCTGAAACTAAAAAGTATATTTGTAGACATTTTTAAACCTGATATTTTAACAAGAATATATTATAACAATATTTCATTATGTTAAATGTTTTTGTGAAATAATTATTAATCTTATGAAAATTTTCAGTTTTTTTGAGACAAGTTTATAGAATTTCGAAATAAATTTCATATTTTTTGTAGCAATTTAATGCTTTAAAATATTTGCTTGGTGTGAATTAAAATCACTTCAATTTTTTTTATGCATACAGGCTAATAAAAGGGGAAAAACTGTAGATAATTTTATATTATATTGGGTTTTTAATATCTGTACATTTAAAAATTTTATAATATTTTTTCAACTAATTCAGCCATATAATCTTAAATAATTTTTATTGAACATATTTTTAGCACATTGATTTAATTACAAACATTTATACTTCGAAAAATGTATATGAATCAAATTTTTTACTAATTATGCACTTTTTTTGTCATATCAAATTTATGCTCACTAAAAATTTCCTTGAGATTCTATGGCTGATTTATGTGAAGAAAATATTGTAAAATTTAAATGTATAGTTCTTAAAAATCCAATAAATTACTTAAAAAAATCTGTTTCTTTTTCCCTTTTTATTATCTTGTATATATGAAGAATCTTAAAGTGAATTTAATTCATACTAAGCAAATATTTCAAAGTAAAAGAAATCTAAAATTCAATTTATTTCGAAATACTATAAATGAATGTGTCTCAAAAAACTGAAATTTTTCATAAGATTAATAATTATTCCATAAAAACATTTAACATAATGAAAGAAAACGAAACGATGGCAACGGCAAAAATCGTATAGAACACCGGTGCGTGGTTTCCCTGCAGCGCAATCTGTTTCGCCTACCAGCCGCTGTGGCGCTGAAGTGCGCTAAGAAATTTAACACGTAGTGACTGAGCTTAAGTATTCAATAGCTTTGGTTATTGATTAAAGCAAATATTGTGGTTTTAATTTTCTGGTGGGAACTGAAATATACGAATTAAAATATCTCGGGCGGTCTCGGGCGGTATGGGATCCAGAGGGTTAATAATCGATGGATAATACAATTATAAAAAATAAGATTGGCTGTGTTTTTGATGGCCAATATCAAGACGAGGGACTTAGGCTCTACTTGAAGGAGTACTTTAAGTGTGTGTGTGTGTGGATGGGGGAGTTCAAAGGGAACCTAAACCGTATTTACACGAGGAAATCTAAGATTTGAAGAAAACCACGGAAAGTTGAAATCAATAAGGTCGACGGGCGCGGTTGGATTCAAAACCACCTCCAGTTTACCAGCTTTGAGAGCATAACTTTTCGGCCACATGTGGGGCCCATAATAAATAAGGATTTCAAGTTGTTGTATACTTAGATGTGAAACAAAGAGATACATTACTGTCCAATATACATTTTATTCCAATACTTTAAACAAAGATTAAAAAATATATAAAATCACTGAAATAATAATTATATCCCATGTTTCAGGTTATCTTTAAAATAGTCCTCATGGAGTTAATTTTCTTGATAACAAAAAAGTAAAAGTTTTGTGAAACTCCGTGTATTAGTTCTTGAGACAGAGCGTCCACGAAATTTTGTCACGCACAGACAGACAGACTCACAGACAGATAAATTGTAAAAGCATGTTATGGGGTTCTCTAACCTCTAAATCGTATAAATCCGCCCAAAAGCCGGATTTCGAAAATTTTCACAAATCCAGTACTTTATTTTGTAAAAATTGAACAAAGTAAAAATAATATAACTGCAGTGATTTTTATATTTGCATTTTTTGTTACGTTTTATTTATCTATTTATTTATTAGGATGAGCGAAGCGAATCCTCTACTAGGCCACTTAAATTACACTTTGTCGTACACTTTACAAAAAAACTATTCAATATTTTGACTTCAAATTAAACACAAAAATAAAATATGATCTGTAGATTTGCACAATATAATTTTTTTTACAGTAAAACGTTAAAAAAATTCTTATTTTAATTAATTTATTTTACATGCATTTCCAATACGGACGCATTTTAGCAAATAAATAAAAAATGAAACGCGTATACTTTCAGAAAAAAATATATATATATAAATCATGGAGTAAGTAATTATAGATAGAATCATGATTAATTTAATAAATAAAATATATTTTCATTATTCAGCAAAATCGTTTGCACAGATGACACTTAAACATTTTAAGAGAATTGTATTATGGATTTTTTATTTATTTATTTTTGTAAAGTGGCAACAAAAGAATTGTAAACAAATAAAATTAATTGTTAAATCTATATATATAAAAGAAAGTCTGGATTTCGTATTAATCACAGCACAAAAAAATCTGCCGAACCAAAAATCTTGAAAATTGGGTTAAAAATACTTCTGATAACATCGAGTGCCGCTAAGAAGGGATTTTCGAAAATTCCACCCCTAAGGGGGTTAAAAAAAGGAACGAACTTTTAAAAAACTCCTTAAAAATCGGCTTTTGTAGCTAGTTTTCAACTGATAACATATTTTAATGTATTTTTTCATGCTGAATCGAATGGTACCAAGCAAAATCTTTTAAGTTCAGTAGCTCGCGACATACTTCACATTTTCCTGATTTGGCGGTGTCTTCGGCGCAAAAACCTGAAATTTTCAATCCTTATCTATATATATAAAAGAAAGTCTGGATTTCGTGTTAATGACAGCACAAAAAAATCTGCCGAACCTAAAATCTCGAAAATTGGGTTAAAAATACTTCTGATAACATCGAGTGCCGCTAAGAAGGGATTTTCGAAAATTCCACCCCTAAGGGGGTTAAAAGAAGGAACGAACTTTTAAAAAACTCCTTAAAAATCGGCTTTTGTAGCTAGTTTTCAACTGATAACATATTTTAAAGTATTTTTTCATGCTGAATCGAATGGTACCAAGCAAGTTCTTTTAAGTTCAGTAGCTCGCGACATACTTCACATTTTTCTGATTTGGCGGTGTCTTCGGCACAAAAACTGAAATTTTCAATCCTTATCTATATATATAAAAGAAAATTTTGATTCCGTATTAATCACAGCACAAAAAAAATCTATTGAACCTAAAATTTTGAAAGAGAGTTCTATAATCAGGTTAAGAAGATTATGTAAGCTTATATTTAATTATCTCAATATAAATAAAACGCAAAGTGAAATTTCATTGCGGCCGCTTATAACTTAAGTTCTACAAGATAGATTTTAATGGATTTTACATTGATAGTTGGATAATTTTTCAGAAATTTTGTAACAAATGAAATATAGCATTCTACGTTGTTTAATTGAATACTTAGGAAATGATTTTATCAGATGAACCCAATTCCAAAAGTTTGCTTTATTTTAAAAGTTCTGCTGAATGAATTTTTGATTAAAAATGTTAACATGTTGAGCGCTATGTCATTCATTGGTGACTAACACTGAACTTTCCGTTTAGATGACTGATTTTTCACCGATAACAGATAGGGTAACATCCCCAGTAATTGGCACATTAAGAATTTGTCGTTAAACTTACTTAAATTTTCATTACAAAGAAATAAGCTATTTACTTGGAAATATTTTTAAATCAAAGAATGCATATCTGTGCATCTATTTTGCCCACTAAAAGCAAAAAAAATTGAAAAAGTATTTTTATAAAAATATATTTATAAAAAGTTGCTGAAATCACCAGTAATTGGCACCTAGAGCACCAATGTATGACACCTCGTGATCCAGTAATTGGCATATGTTTATATTAAAAAAAAAAAAATTACATTTTGCAATGGGTTTAATCGCTTTTAATTAATTTACTGTAGATGAAGATTCCATATTTCAGGTTTTTGAGAGTAAGAAATCAGCATATTAATCTGAAATGTGAACACTTTATAACAATACAATATACTTACATTAATACCCAGTAATTGTCATGCTGTCCCCAGTAATTGTCATATGAAGTTTTAATGGATTCCAATTACTGATAAAATTTATATTTTCAAATAAAAACAAATGATAAACAAAATTAGTCTATAATTTTAAAAGTGCTTCCAAAATAAAGGGTTTAATCTCAAATTCCTTGCGAATTCCTTGTAATTAGAATAGGTGCCAATTACTCGAAACTAGCAAAATTGAAGCACCATTAATTGGCAACTACCATTAATTCAGAAATCCAAATATTTGTGTCGAAAATACTTTTACACAATTAAAGTAACCCTTTTTAACTAAACAAAACTGTTGTCAATTAAAATTTAAAATATATTATAAATCAGATAATAATGAATTGAAAAGCATGCCTTCCTTAAGCCAAAAAAGAAGAATTTGCAACAAAATGGCTAATTTGATACAAGCCATACTTGTTTCTCTTTCCTAGGCTCTATTGTCATCTTGTAAAATAAATCAAAATTATAATCTTTAACGTAAATGAGCATATAACTGATATATGGTCTTGAATTTTTAAAAGACTGGATATAAATCGTTTTTTAGGACATGTTTGTAAAATGTGCCAATCACTGGTGCATGCCAATTACTGGGGATGTTACCCTAGTCTAAAGTACGATATAAAACTAAAAATTACTATGATATAAAAATTTCGTTTAATTCAAAGTTTCTTAAAAAAAAAAAAAAAAAAAAAAAAAAAAAAAAAAAAAAAAAAAACCTGACCAGCGTAGCGGGCGAAGGCTGCTAGTTTGTTATATAAATGAAAAATTAAAAGAACTGCGTGAACTTGTTGCTTCGATTCAAGCTCTTTATAAATGTATTAAAGCAAAGTTGGCCGATTCAGACAAAATGGACTTTAACCATTTCTTACTTTATCATTTGTATCTAAAGTAATGTTACGTTCTTATTTGTGGACTGAAAAAGGTTTAGTGAACGGGACTTTTGACTTTGTTGCACGCATTAAAGAAAATCACAAGCCACCAGACCAGATATCGCGAATAATCATGGATAAATTTGAATACTACAGTAATTTAACTTATAAGAATTGGTGCGTACCAATTCCCCCAATAATTGAATTCTGGAAAAATGGAAGCATAAATTGCTTAAGGAAATAATTTCTTCTGCAGTTAGCTTTTGCTGTTACAATTCATAAATCCCAAGGTTTAACATTAGATGAAGCAGTTCTAGATATTGAGGATATATAGGGACCAGTTGGCTTAAAAACGTATGTAACGTTGTCCAGAGTGAAAATTCTTCAAAATTAAGCATTCAATAGAAATTTTCCGTACGAAAAATTCTACAATATCGAAAATTCTCATGCCCTAAAATGTATAAAAACGAAGAAATTAGAATAAAAGTTTACAGGTAAAAATTCATAGTATCAACGGAAGCAGATTTCAAATGTTTTTTTCAGAAAAAAGGATTTTCTTCAAGCTCTCTTCAAATATATTATTCTAAAATAGCTATCAAAGATTATTTGATGTTAATTACAAAGATTGGAAACATGCATATTTCAAACAACTTTAAAAAACACCAGTGGCTACTGGAAATTGTAAAAACATCTTTAAAAGAATTTTTAGTTGAAAATTTAAAAATATTTTGTAAAAGTTTGCTTCGAAAATATTTTTTTATTCCAGTCTTACATCATAAATTAAAAATTCCTAGGAAATTGATAGTTATTTGGCTAAACTTACATTTCTAGAATTAAAATGCGCCAAAACATAAAATAACGTTTTTGTTTAATAAAGATGCAAAAATAATATTAAAAAATATTGTTATTTTCAAATATCTGTTTTATAAAATAATGCTTCGCGAATCCAAACAAAGCATGGCTTTTGCTAGTTATATAATATTTTCAGTACCGTTATTTTAATGTATTTTGGACAACTCATGGTGCAACTGAATTTATTTAAAACGTTTTTATGAATTTTTTATTACTTCCTGATTTCTTTTAGTTTGACTATAGCTCCGATAGTGCAACATGTAAATAATTTTTTGCCGTTTTCTATTTAAGAAAATTAACTTTTGAAAACGATTTTAATGATAAAACGAAACATTTAATATAATTTCTATTTATGTAATTTTATTTTTTACATATTTGTTTAAAATCTTGCAATGAAGTAAATGGTGGTGATACATACAACAGTGCTGACAACATGCATTAAAAAAATAATTTAATTTGTTTAACTTTTTTTTTTACTATTTTCTATAAAAATCCATAGTACCTATTGAAGCTTTTTTTCCCCTTACGATATCAGTGAAATGGCGAATATCAGCAGGAACATTCAAAGTCTTGACATCTTTATTGCCTTATTATAGCACTAAATTATTGACATATAGGGAAAATAGTCTGACTTGGCAGTTTATACTATTGGCTAAAAATATGTTGTGGTGAGCGGAGGTCTTAACACTTATGTCTCACGGCGTGTTTTGTATTGCTCCTGGGTGAAAAGCGTGTTTTCCTGGACCCAAAATAAAACATTTAAAAATATGCATATATGTATCACGACAAATTTTTCTCACTCGAGGCTGTTTTTCAGTAAAAGCTTTTGTCATTGACAGTTGTTGCCAGTTTATTCTTAACGCTTCTTACATCTTTTGTCACTATTTATTTATTCAGCGATACTGCCTAAATACTTCAGTATTTTCATCTCCCTAGACACATACTGATGCATGGATGTACGTAATTTACAAGTCAGTGTTTCAGAATCATCAGTACGTGTTTCAAAGTCATTGGGGATAGTTTTATCAATATTAAAAAATAAAATAAAAATGTTATGTGGAGCTTTGACCTAAATATTATATAATATTTTTAAAACAGGCTACGAATGATAAGTGTTCTTCACAAAAAATTACAGCTATGTACGTCGCATAGATTTTGCTAATCGTCGTCGCACACACACAGAGTCAGAGAGAATTATTCTTTTAGATTAACATTCATTTAGATTATTCATTTTTATTCATTTAGATTATTCATTTTTAATCAGTTAGATTATTCATTCTTTTTATTAGCTCACAGGCTATCAAAGATTGAGAGGTAATGTGCCAGCCGATTCTGTATGTATATACGCATGAATGTATATAGTGTGATAAGTCATGATAAAACAATCCAATATGCCTGAAATTTTCGATATAAGTTTATCGGGTGGTCGTTGGATAAAAATAGGGGTTGGGGGTAAACTCCTCCCTGAATTTAGATAAACGGGTATGCAGAATTATCAGATTTCCGTCAAATTTTAGGTGTACTGTAATCTGATAAGGCAAATCTAAGATTAATTTTGGGTCGTCACTGGTTAAGTATAAAGGGAAAATGGGGGAAACCTCCCTTAATTTAAATAAATGAGTTTTTCTGGCAGAATTTATCGATTTGCTTCAAATTTTGAACATTGGTTCATTCTGATAAGTCACTTCCCTGACTGGTGTTGCAGGCTCCTTGTGATCCATAGAGATGGACGGGTGATCTCTTTCCATTGAATTAGATTATGGGTTTTTATACAGAATTATTTGGTTTGATTTAAAATTAGGATGTTTATTGTTTCCGATAAAGCAAACCCCAGAATAGTTTTTGGGACTTAATGGTTAAGTATAAAAAGGATTAGATAAATAAGTTTTTATTCAGATCTATCCGATCTGCTTCGAATTTTGAATATAGGTTTATTCTCATAAAGCATATTCCTGATTAGTTTTGGGAGTAGGAGTCCCCCGCCCTTAATCTGCTTTTTGAAGGACATTATTCTTTTTAAAAATAGGGCTATAACATATATATAATCAGTGCGAATGGCCTGTGAACTCAATGCCATCAGTTTAACTGGGCAATAATATTTTTTTATTTATTTAGACTGATTCGTTTAATTTTACATTTTTAACTGTCTGAAAAGAATAAGTAAAACTCTCGACTTATATTTTTGGGGGATAGTGCATTTTACATGTTTTCTGTTTTAGACAATGCTATTCTAAACGAATAATATGGAAGTCTCTTAACTGTATGTATTTGTAATACAATTACAGAATTGTTCTTACAGATGGGTGTTTTTTTTTCATAAATTGTTTTTAGGAATATAATTATTCATAATTAAAAAATCGTTCCTAATTTTTACTTTATGAAGAGATCTTACGCAGTAATAATGATGATAATAATAATAACAACATTAAATCTCGTTATTTAGTTTATATTTTCGGATGTAAACGTCAATTCAATTCCAAGTGATTTAAATGAGCTAAACATTTTTTAACTCCCAAATCAATTAAGGTGAAAGGAAAAAAGAAATTAGAACAAAAAAAAAAAAAAAAAAAAAAAAAAAAAAAATGTATTAAAAAAAAATAATCTGTTATAAAAATATGTACTAAAAAAATCTGTAATTTATTTTTTAAAGACTGTGAAAGAAAACTAAACAAGAAAAACAAACAGGAAGCAGTATTTCTGATTTTTTTAGGAATTCGTGTCGGTCCTGATGAGATAAAAATAAGTTATTTTTATTATTATAAGGAGAAACTCTATGAATTTCGTCAAAATAAAATACTTAAGAAGAAATTGTTTCCTTTATTTATACTGTCAACCCTCGTTATCTTGACACCCGGTTTTCACGTCATCCCGCTTATCACGTCAGTTTTTCAAAGTCCCGATTTCCTGTATACTATTTTAATGTAAATAAACTCCGGATTTTACGCCGTTGAAGAATTTTCAACTCCGGTTATCCCGAAGGTTTGTGAAAAATATGAATCTTTCATAATCCATCGTACAAGCACAGAAATTAAACTGTAAGAAATGTCTTAGCCAAACTTTTCATAAAATGTTCTAAAATACCCATTGACATAAAGCAGAAACTATATTTCAATCAATTATCTGGATAAAAAAAAGAAAAAAAAAACACTCACTCACTGTGTTTCGCACTGAGAGTTATAATACGTGTTCACTTAGGGAATGTTAAACGTTTCATTTGCACACTTTATTCATAGTGTTTTAAATTGTTGCAAGAAATTCTAAGATAGTTCATAACTCTTTCGAACATGTTGGTTTTGTTTAAGTTAATCAGATCTTGAGTATATAGAAGGTAGTAAAGAAGGCATCCCACTTTCAATATTGTTTAAAGAGTTGTTAGATCGTGAAATGGGTATAACGAGGCGATTTTGATAAAGATGTCACCACATCACCAGATGCAATGATTTCTAATGTTGTAAAAGAGTTAAAAAAAGATCTTCAAACTTGGGGATTGGAAGTGATATGGAGCTAGAAAAAGATAAGCCTTTAACTACAATCGAAGCACTGCATTTCATTGAAACGATCAGAAATTATCTAACATCCATTTCTCAAACAACTAATATTGCTCAAAATTCATTGTATAATATAGAAAAAGAATTCTTGGAAACACAGGGATTCCCAAACCTTAATTCATCAGTATTTTATGAACAATGAAAAAAGAAGTTATCAGAAATTTGATTTTTATTCTTTTCAATTTCGTTTTTGTATTAATGTTGTTTAATAATTTTTTAATCTTTGAAAAAGAAAAAAAAATTAAAATGGACTTAAATTAGTTAAAGTATATTTTTATTAAATATATTTTTTCCCAATTCCGTTACCAAGACACTCCGTTTATGAAGACACTTTTTTTTCTGATCCTGAGAGTGTCGGGATAACGAGGTTCAAGTGTAATAAACCTGGAAAATTAATTACAATAAAAAATGACTTCATAAAAATTTCCAACTTCATAAATATACACATAAATACATATACATAAAAGTCCCCTCATCTTCTATAAAGAGAGTAAAAAAAAAATTGTAAATTTTTGAATTTTATGAGTGTGTGATATCATTTGTGTTATTTTCAAACGTGAGGCATCTCTACCTGCGAAAGATTCAAAACTACTGGAGAGAGAAAATGATGTACTTTTGGAAATTATATTTCAGTTTTAAAACTGAAAATACACCTTCTTGTTTTTTTTTTATAAAAACTGACGTCATTTACGTTCATTGAAAAATTCTACATTTGCGATCCTGTCTTAACTTCTTTGGTTCTAGTGTCGCCTGAAGGGGACACTAAACAACACTGTCTAAAGTATTTTAAATGATTCTAGAGTTGTTGAATTTACTTCTAGACCTTTTTAATAAATGCATGCATATCATAAGAATCGAGTTGTAGGCTGATACATCTTCGGAGCTGTTTAAAATAATTTGATACTGGTTTTGGTGGTCCCACGTAATATTAGCCTTAGGAGTGAGGAGATTTTAAACACCATGTATAGAAAAGTATGCACATGACATTATTTTCGCGAATTCATGCACAAACTCAACAAAAAGCAATGCAGTAAACTTGACCTAAAAGGAAAGAAAATAAAAACAGGCACCTAACAATTCACACGGCTTCATTTGTTTAGAGCCTTAATGTGAATTCTTAAAATTGAATATAGTTTATAATAGCTCTATATTTTACCAAAATATCATTCCTTTATATTCTTTTCAAAGCAGCACATCGTTCAATAAAAAAAAATTCTTCAGAAAATGACAACAATAAGATATATTATTCTACTATCTTGTCTCTATTTTCTATAAAATTGAAGTACTTAGGATTTAAAAACTACTATATCCCATATGTAAATTGGGATTTCAAAGACAGTGCAATTAAATTGCTTTTTTGCCTTATATTAAGGAATAAAAATTGAAAATGTGCAATGTAGGAGTTTAAAAAATTGCAGTTGAGATTATCAGTATTTAACCATAATCAGTAATAATATTATGTACATCTATAACATTTTACGGATGGCTTATGTAATGCAACGCTATTTTAAATGGACGACATTTTAATTGCTGCCTGAAAGCATTGTTGCCAACAATATAAATTATAGTTGAGAATTTTTTTAATATTATTAAAATTTTACGAAAATCTTCATTTTATTTAGTTATTATATTACAAAAAATATTACAATAAATAAATAAATAGATAAAATAAAATAAAACAACAACAATGGTAACTATGATGAAAGTAATGGCATATTAGAGATTAAAAATCTGTTTAATCGTAGAATATCAGTCAAATTGCAGAACTTTTTTATAAATTAAACTTATCATATGATTGTCTTTTTAGCTTTTGTAAAAAAAAAAAAAAAAAAAAAAAAAAAAAAAAAAAAAAAAGTTGTATTTTTTTTTTCTAGCGATTTGTTAATAAAACTCATATTAATGATGAACCTCATCAATATAGTCAACACAAACTTTTACTTAACCTATGCCAAAACTGTTTTGAGATGAGCAATAAAAATGATAATAGTAAGATCAATTGTCTGTTGAATACACAATTGCCAGGTTGGGGACGAAAAAATCCCCAGATTGTGTTATTGTCACCGCTTTTTTGAAATAGAAATATTCGGCCTATTGAAAATTAGAGGAAAAATCATGAAAAATAAGGCAAATTGTACAATTTTAAAAAAGTGATGACAGTCAATAATTTGAAAATAAAAAAAGTGTCCAATCTGGGCACACTAGTTCAGTAAATAAAATCTGGTTAAGTTTTCTTCGGTGAATTATTTATGGTTTAATAAAGCAAGGAACCTTTATTCAATCTAGCTTAACCATGCTGTAATACCACTGACCGACTATCTTCTCCATTTTAAGGTCAATTTTCTTCTATATTATCTGCTTCATGATTTTACTGAGCATAAGCTAATGTAATGGTTACATAAATTCTGTTCGTAGAATACGATCATATATGTTCACCTGTACAAAAATACGTAACGCACGCACGACATTCTTTAACATAATGTCATTCATTTGAGACATCAATAACTTTTTATTATACCCGATACTTGAAAATTAAGTTATCTATTTAGGTAATTATGTGACAGAGAAATTGTTTCAATGATTCATAGCCTTTTACTCGATTATAATTCTTGAATGTCTCAATCTTTTTTTTTTCTATTTAATTTTTATTTAATTGAATGATTGTTTAGAGATGAACATAAATAATTTGTTATATTGAATTACTGAAGTTTTCATAATAAATAAAATCTCGGTATTATGTGTGTTATGTTATTTTCCGTGAACGATATTTAAAAACTATTGAAAATTGTTATTTCTAAATACCTCAAATTTTCGTGCATTCATTTTTTTAATTTAATAGATTTATTTATAATCTTTTAAACAGTGCATTTTTTGTTTTTCAAAAGGAAAAAAAATCTCTAAATGAATTAAAAGCACGTCAACAAATTTTCAAAATGCAATTTAATGGAGAAGAAAAGATATGTTTTGAATTTTTTTTTGTAGTTGCATTATGTATTTTTCCACAGATTAAAGCATTATTATTGATTAATAAATAAAACATCCACGAATGATGAAAAATCAGAACAATAACTAACAAAAAAAGTAAAAATAAAATATGAATAAATGAACTAATGTAAAACTCTTGCCATAAACAAGAAGCAGCTTGCAATAAAAAATTCTCATTATTTTAACTGTAATAATAGGCAGAAATACATTTTCACCTTGAAGATTTCTTTTTTTCGAAACATAAGTTTTATTTTATTCTTTAAAATTAATCCTTTACCAAAAATGCAAGATAATAAAAGAGAGAAAAAAGAAAACTCAAAAAACCACAAATACACGTTACTTTACATTTTTAATGCTAAAGTAATAAAAATACAGACTTGAATGGAAAAATATAAAATTTTTCTATTTTTCTTTTTACAAAATTCTTTATTCTCACCCAGAAAAAAAAGACAGGAAATCTGTGTTTTTTATAAGAAAAAAAAATCTTGAGCAATATAAAGTAAACAACAAATTCTTATTATTCAGATTATATCTTTTTGTGGATTTGTTTGCCTGTTTTATCCCATGGGTATTTGATAAGTAATATTCTCTTTTAACATCCCAATTCAATTAAAGAAATTATAAAAAAATGTTGCATTTAGAAAAACGAGGGTTTAAAAATTATATGTTTTGCTTACTTATTTATTTTCTTTAGGGCGATGGAAGAAAACTAATATTCAAATCTCAAAGAAAACTAAAAAAATGATTTGAAAATATTCTACAATTGCTTTGAATTTAAAATAATATTACTTAAGCTTTTTATGATATTATTTTCGAATATAACCTATTCGAATTCTATTATAATATTTTTGTGATAAATGTTTTTGTTTTAAAAAGAGACAAGTAGCTAAAAAACATTGCATGTAATTTATTTTCTTAGGTCTTATTTTTAAAACAATATTGTTAAATTCCCTTTTAATTTTAATTAATTAATTTATTTATTGTACTATTTGAGTTTCTTTTGACATTTTTTCAATATCTAATTTATTCCATTTATATGAAATTTCGTATTCTATGTGACTGTCGTTTTGTATTTAGGAAAATGGTTTACTCTGTCTAAGTGTTTAAAACGTAATTTTCCGTTCTCTAAGCTTCAGGTTTCACTGCAATATAAGCAGTATTTAATGTAATATAGTTCTATAGATTTAATGGATTTTCAATATATTTCAGAATGATTAATACTTTTTACGATTATATTCATCTTGTAATTAAGTTTTATCATATAATGTTGAAATAATCATATTTTCTGGGCATTTAAAACAAAATTTGGAGAAAACAACATTACAATTTTACCCATTTGCAAGACGATCAGAGGGTTAAGAAAAAACGATTTCGTAAGGCAGCAGTTTTCTTTAAATCTTATTTAAAAAAATAGGGTAACATCCCCAGTAATTGGCACATTAAGGATTTGTCTTTAAACTTACTTCTATTTTCATTACCAAGAAATAAAATATTTACTTGCAAATATTTTTAGATCAAAGAGTGCATAACTGAGCATCTATTTTGCCCACTAAAAGCAAAAATATTTGAAAAGGTATTTTTATAAATGTATATTTATAAACAAATTGCTGTAATCACCAGTAATTGGCACTTAGACTTTTACACAATTAAAGTAACTCTTTTCAACTAAACAAAACTGATGTCAATTAAAATTTAAAACATAATATAAATCAGATAATAAGAAATTGAAATGTATGCCTTTCTTAAGCCAGAAAAGAAGCATTTGCAACAAAAATGGCTAATTTGATACAAGCCATATTTGTTTCTCTTTCCTGGGCACTATTGTCATTTAGTAGCATAAATCAAAGTTATAATCTGTAAGTTAAATCAGCATATAACTGGTATATGGCCTTGCATTTTTAAAAGACTGGATATAAATCTTATTTTAGTACATTTTGTAGGATGTGCCAATCACTGGTGCATGCCAATTACTGGGGATGTTACCCTACTTTCTTGTAAAATTGTTTGAAATTATTCATTTTAATTTTATTATAGTTCTACTGTATCCCTTTTTTCTTTAAAAAAAGTGACAAACGCTGTCACCGCCACTGACAATGATTTTTTATTTATTTATTTATTTATGGAATTTCTTTCACACAAAAATACGAAAAATGATGAAATTTTAGAGAAATATTTGATGCACACATTGATACAAATAGGTTTTAAAACTAATAATTATCTTAGGAGATATTTAATTTAAATTTGTCAAAATTGTTTCGTTAGAAATGTTTTATAGGAACAAAAAATATACATATATATTTGAACATTTTAGATCATTTTATACATAAAAAATTCCCGGTATGCAGATTTCATGTATTTTCTTTCATTTCACTCCTTTTTTTGAGGATTTATTTCTATTTAAATTAAAATTTTGAGCATTTGGAGAGATATTTTTTATATATTTTAGGAAAGGTTATTACTTTTAATTGTTGCCAAATCATCAAAAAATAATATTTCCTTCAAATGAAAAAAATATTTACACGCGACTATCACACACGCACACACACAAAAAAAAGCTTTTATAATGGGAATTAAATAACTACGAGTTAAGAGAAAAAAAAATATCGAAAATTACGTCATAAAATTAAAGACATGTGGATATTAAAAGAAAATGAATATATCCAATTAATAAATTCTGTAATGTGCGTTAAAGGTAGCAAGTAAAAGAAATTACGTCATATTTAAAATGACCATGTAATATTGCAAAATAGTTAAAATTTAAAAATATATTTAGGCATTTATTCCACATTTTGATACGATCTTCTTAATTTTGTTGAGCATATTAAGACGGCACTTAACCCCTTGAGGGGCGGTGGTATATATTATATACCACCTACGATTGGTGAAGATTCACACCAGAAAAATGTTATTAAATTTCACTTTTCTATCGTTGGTGGAAAACAGTCGTGAAATTGCTTTTCCACTTTTTAATATAACTTTTTTACAAATTTCCGGTGGGAGTTCAGAATTACACGAATGCAATTGCTTGCCCCACAAAGGGTTAAATGGTACTAGCTATTGGGTTGTTCGGAAAGTCCTTTCAGTTTGGGAAAATCAATTCGCACCGGAAAATTCTATTAATTAATTATTAGACACTGTTTCCGATATCTAATACTTAGATATAAATGGACAAATTTTTCTGGTACGAATTGATTTTCCCAAACGGAAACGACTTTCTGAACGCCCCAATATTTTAAGGCGGTACTTTAAATATGTATTTATATGGTAATATATACACAGTTCGGCGTTTTTCACTCTTTTAAAACCGATCAAATTAGGGTGTTCTTAGATTTTGTGGTGTCTCAACGGGGGTTGACGAGCGTATCTTGTAGGGGGCAGAACCCCCTAGTTCTTACAAAAAAATCTACAAGAAAAATAATTATTTTGTTCGTTTATGTCCTTTTTAGGTGCGTTCGTAATTATGTAAATACGTAGCACCTATAGTTGTCGTTCAGTCCGTCCGTCTGTCCGTCCGTCTGTCTGTCCGTCCGTCCGCATATAACAACACAAAAACTACCCAACCGAATCTTTTGAAATTTAAAATATATAATTATTACATAATTTTGTCGAGTAATTTCAAATTTTATGAGAATCGGATGGATAGATCGATTACAGGGACGATCAGAAGTATTCCGTTACATTACGGTCAATGGGAAAAAATGTTTCAAATGCATTTTAATCGTTTGAAATTTAAATTACATACTTATTACATAATTTTGTCAAGTCGTTTCAATCTTTTTGAAAATAGGATGCATAGATCAAATACAGGGACAATCAAAAGTACTCCATTACATTACGGTCAATGGAAAAAAAAGTTTCAAATGCATTTTAATAATATTACACTCATCCGAACATAATAATATTGATTTGCATCATAAAGTACATATTCTAATATAGATTTTGCATAATCTGTTGTGCAAAGAACATTTGTTATTGATTTACAAGGCCAAACAAAAGTATTCCATTACATAATGAGTATAGGGAGAACATTGTTTGGTGCGCATTTTAATCGTAATTAACTATTTACAATTTTATGAGATTGATATATGAGAGTGATATTTTTAAAACTTCGTTATTGTACGAACGCACCTCATTTGCTACGTTTCACGTGCTATTTCCAACTTGTTTTCTTTAGAGGGTGTTAAAGGAGAGAGTAATTTATTTTCTCGTTATCTTAATTATATTTACTAAATTTATCCAATTATCAATTATATCTATAATATCCCATTAAATATAAAAACAATATACCCTGTATGTTATTCTGCGCATCGTGTATGTAAAAAATGACAATATTAAAGTTTCTAAACACATGTAAAATAGATGAAATGGAAATTTATTTGAAGTAAGCCGATCCAGTATTTAAACTAGTATAAAAATATTTTTTTTCGAAAAATCAAAGTTTTATCGTATGACATGCATAACACATTTTTTTTTATTTTAAATAATGCTATTTTTTCATAAGAAATAAAATAAAGAAGAAAAAACCGAAAAGTATTTTTGAACATTGTACTGTCCAATCGTATTAAATTACAACTTATTAAAGAAAAATAATCAAATTTAATGTTTTATAAAAAAGACGTTTATTTTTCGTACAATGGACTTATTTTGTTTCTCTTCTTTACCGTGTATCTTGTATCACAAAAATCCAGTAATAAATTTTTATTATATAATTTTACTCATTTTCCTGTTTTTTATAGCCGGTTGTAGGGGAGACTGGGGTACAATGGTCCACTTTTGTAAATTTTGACTGTTTACTCTTAAAGTATTGATTTTTTTTCTTTTGATCAAGTACATGCATGTTACCTATACATTAAAGTTTATACTGCATCAACTCAAAAATAATAATTATGCATACTTTTTTTTAAATATTTTTTTAAATAGCAAGTGACAAAGTGGACCATAGTACCCCAATGCCGGGGTACAATGGTCCACAGCATGGGGCTCTATGGACCACTTGTAATTTGTAAAAATATATCAGTGTAGTTCATTTTTTAACAATAAGAAAGATAAACTATATCATAATTTGTTTTTTAACATTTTATTACTCATTTTTATTTATTTATTCACATTTTATTATTCCTTTTTATTTGTTTATTCACTCTTTTATCTCTAACTAAAGTAACATTTTTTTTCTTCATTTTTTTATCATTAAGTCTTTATACCGGGCGCAGATTGAACAATTAGGTTTATTATCATCCACAATACATTTTACAGCCTGTTCCATAACTTCATGTGGCACAGAACCTCTATTGGTTTTCCTAGGCTTGTTTCTTGGCATTGCTAAAAGAAATAAGAAAAATAATATGTATCTTTTTTGTACAATGATGCCACTTAAAGTTAAATATAAACCTTTATAATAAGCAATATATATATCTAAATACAGGGTGATTCAGCTCGTCGGTGACAAACTTTAAGGATCGATAGAGCACACCTAGACGAACATTTTTGAATAGGGAATGTAGGGTCCCTGACGCGATGGTAAGGCGCTAGGCGCTTTCGAAAATTTGGGTGCCGAAATTCGAAACGTCATAAAAACTAGGGAAATGGTTAGATTTTCTTGCTTGTTGCGTCGAAATGATTGTTTGTTTAGACTTTCTTCAGTACCAATTTGATAAGCGTATCTCTTAAAACATGGATAGGGGGCGCTGCAGACTTTGGAGAGCTAGACAACAACTTTAAGCCCGTTATTTTGATAATTTAACACATGCTCGCCAAAGTTTATACTCTAACTTAAAGTTTGAACCCAAAAGTAGAGCCCTGCAAAAAGCGTAAGAGCCGGAATAAAATGTCAAAGTACAGGGTGGTCGAAACTCGAAGGCTCCTAAGAGATAAACAAACAGATTTCTTGACTTATGGCATGCATTTTCATGATTCTGTTTGCTGGGGCTCTCTGAAACTCAGTTGAACGGTACAAAAAGAAACATCGATAGGGGGCGCTTTGGGCAAAAAACATAATTCGTTGACATTTCGGACGCTAACTGGAAACGGGGCGCTACGATCAGTTAGAAACAAAACAAGAGAGTAATTTACTTATCATAAGAAGCTATTAAAACTGCAGTTTGTTTGTTTTTTTAACAAACATAGCTGGTTTCAATCATGCACAATGCGCGCAATAAAATTTACATAAGGTGCTTTTTGCTGATTTATGCAAAAGATATCGTACCATATCGATATGCAAAAGATACGTAATGCGTAGACGACAACGCGAGATGACGTAGTTGTATGCGCAGACACGTCTTTTGAACGTGCGGTACCTACTTAAGCTTCGGGTTACTTGTCTGCAGATCGGTAGTAGGATGGAACGGTACACAAACTCTGAATTGGCTGACATGCATTTGGCGTATGGCGCTGCTGGTTGTAATGGACGAGCCGCTCAGCGGTTGTACGCCGAGCGTTACCCCAACAGGCAAATCCCCTGCCATGCCTTCTTCGCTCGAGTACACCAGAGGTTGTCCACAATGGGATCTTTCGACGGAGGCAGGCCTGAACGGGAGCGATCAGTGAGCACCCCCGACAACGAAGAGGCTGTGCTTAACCTGGTTGAGGACAACCCAGGTCTTAGCACGAGAGATATCGCCAGACATGTTGGCATTTCGCAAGCAACTGCGTGGCGCATCTTACGTTCCCGGAATCTGCACCCCTACCACATCCAGCGGATGCAGTTGCTCAGAGAGCAGGATTTTGGCCCTCGAGTGGAATTCTCAAGATGGTACTTGGCGATGAGATCCAGGGATCCCCGTTTTGTAAACAGCATTTTGTTTACGGACGAGTCCACCTTCAGCCGGGAGGGAATGTGGAACGCCCACAACAGTCATGTGTGGTGTGATGAAAATCCACATGAAACCAGAAGCCGAGCAGCCCAGGAGCGTTTCTCAGTAAATGTGTGGGCCGGCATTCTGGGGGATTGCCTCATTGGCCCTTATTTGTTACCTGAACGGCTGACAGGTGGAAATTACCTGATTTTCCTGGATCAAGTGCTGCCGCAGCTTCTGGAGGAGGCGCACGTACCCGAAGGTTCGCGTCGCCAGATGTGGTTCCAGCACGATGGAGCTCCGGCCCATTACACGAACGACGTGCGTCTCCATCTAAACGCAAGGTATGGCCAGCGGTGGATCGGGCGTGGGGGTCCAGTTCACTGGCCTGCCCGATCACCAGACCTCACCTGCTTGGATTTCTTCCTTTGGGGTTACCTGAAGGCCGAGGTATACCATACACCTGTCAGCAGTGCTGAAGAACTTGTGGCACGCATTGTGGCAGCTGCAGGGCAGATCAGAGATACTCCTGGCATTGTAGGAAACACACACTCCTCAATGCGACGGAGGTGCGAAGCCTGCATCATGGCCCAAGGTCGAAATTTCGAGCATCTTCTGTAGTGTTATTTTTTGTAAATAAATTTCCAGTATCATTGATGTTTTTGGTCTAAATTTATTCAGAAGTGTTGAGCAGAGGTAGAAAATGTGTTTTCATTATTACTAACTGATCGTAGCGCCCCGTTTCCAGTTAGCGTCCGAAATGTCAACGAATTATGTTTTTTGCCCAAAGCGCCCCCTATCGATGTTTCTTTTTGTACCGTTCAACTGAGTTTCAGAGAGCCCCAGCAAACAGAATCATGAAAATGCATGCCATAAGTCAAGAAATCTGTTTGTTTATCTCTTAGGAGCCTTCGAGTTTCGACCACCCTGTACTTTGACATTTTATTCCGGCTCTTACGCTTTTTGCAGGGCTCTACTTTTGGGTTCAAACTTTAAGTTAGAGTATAAACTTTGGCGAGCATGTGTTAAATTATCAAAATAACGGGCTTAAAGTTGTTGTCTAGCTCTCCAAAGTCTGCAGCGCCCCCTATCCATGTTTTAAGAGATACGCTTATCAAATTGGTACTGAAGAAAGTCTAAACAAACAGAATCATTTCGACGCAACAAGCAAGAAAATCTAACCATTTCCCTAGTTTTTATGACGTTTCGAATTTCGGCACCCAAATTTTCGAAAGCGCCTAGCGCCTTACCATCGCGTCAGGGACCCTACATTCCCTATTCAAAAATGTTCGTCTAGGTGTGCTCTATCGATCCTTAAAGTTTGTCACCGACGAGCTGAATCACCCTGTATATGACTAAGGAAAAAATATAATAAATTTTCCTGTCTACTTTACATCATCTGTATTTTTTAATGAATTTTACCTTTTTTAAGTATTATATCCATATACAAACTAATAGGTAGATATAATTTTTGTTTTTCTCATTTTACTATTTTATTTAAATCTAACTTATTATGGATGCATGTATGCATAAGTTCAGGAATATTGAATTAACAAATTATATGAAATTAAAAAAAAAACCCTCAAATGCACAAAATATTTTGTTTACTAATTTTTGGTGTTCAATTTGTGTTAATTTTTAAATTTGAAAGCTTATATTATATAGATAAATATTTCAAAAATGCATTTCACAACATGAAACATTAATTAATTCACACACAGAAATAAAATAATTTATTAATTCTTAATTTGGGCTAATTATTATGTTTGAAAGCATATATTATACAGATAAATATTTCAAAAATGCATTACACAACATGAATCATTAATTAATCTACACACAGAAGTAAAATAATTTCTTAATTCTGAATTTCACATATAATATTTAACTTTTAAAAACATGGGATACAAAATTGGAGTACAATGGACCATGGTCCATTGTACCACAGTTTCTGATGGTCCATTGTGCCCCATATGGAAGTTTGACAAAAACTTGATGATAAAAAAAGAAATTTAGAATTCTATTATTTTAGCTATAATAAATATAATAATGTATTGTCTTACCTTTTTATTTTGCCACACAATGTCTTTCAAATTACAAATCTGTAATAAATAAATGAAGAAATGTTTCACTGAAAATATTTACTTTTGCCTTACTCCCCCTGTGTCAAATCAATTATCAAGCATAAAATGGCGAAAATGTCAGCTATGCACATGGTTTCAAACTTCTTTTTACTACTTCATGACTACCATCTATATACTAAAATATGGAGCTTTCAAAAACAGAATTAATATAAAAAATAAGGGGTGGACCATTGTACCCCGTGGTTTATTGTACCCCAGTCTCCCCTATCCCTATGGTTGAACTAAGCAATATTAGCTTTTTAATTTTCTAATTTAAAAAATTAAAACTAAAAGTACATTTCACTTAAGAAAAGAATGATTTTTAAAAAATAGTAACATTTGTTTATTCATTTATTTTGAAAAATAATTTGAGGAAGGAAACTATTTTTAAATCCGTAAAAGAAGCTAAAAAATGTACTTGTAGAATTGCTCTGAATTCAAATCGCTATTTTGTAATGTGGAGCTTTTATGGTATTAGTTTAAAATAAAGAGCATTGGAAGATTATGTATCTGGGTATTTTATGTGATTTCTTGGTTATTTTGTTTGTTTGTTTTAAAAAAGTTAGTTATAGCTAATAAGTCGGAAATTGCACTTCAAGTGTAGCAAGTGTTACGCGTTCGTACTTATAACGAAGTTTAAAATTTTTCAGATCTTGGTGTGATAGTATACAATATTTCGAACACAGTATATTAGCCGAAATCTTTTGTGTGTTCTTGTAAAATACTTTCTGCTTTCTATTATGCAGGATGTAACTTGTAGTAATCGTCACTAACGTATACCAATTTCATAAAATTATAAATAATTTAAAACAATTAAAATGTTCCCCAAGCAGTGTTTCCCCTATAACATTATGTAATGGAATATTGTTGTGTTGCCCTGTAAATGAATAAAAATTGTCTTTTGCACCACAGATTCCTCAGAGTGTATATCTTCATGTATATATCATAGATGCATATCAATTTTATCATGTTTGAAAGATTGTCACACCATAAAAATGCACTTGAAACTTTTTTTTTCCCATTGACCGTAATGTGACGGAATAATTTCGATTTTCCATGTAATTGAACTATACATCTGATTTTCATAAAATTTGAAATAATTCTAGAAAAAAGTAACAATTATGTATTTTAAATTTCAAATGATTTGTTTGGGTAGTTTTTGCGTTATTATATGCGGAAAGACCTATAAACAATAACTATATATGCTACATATTTACAAAATAAAGATTTCGCCTAAAAATGGAAATTTGCAGTTTCTCAAAGTTTCTGTAGATGCTTTTTTATTTGATATCCTTCGTGGTTACATAAGCAATATTAGCTTTTTAATCTTTTAATTCTAAAAAAGTAAACAAAAAGTACATCTCACTCAACAAAACAATGATTCTTTAAAAAAAAATCGTAACATTTGTTTATTTATTTTAGAAAATTACTTGAAGAAGAAAACGATTTTTAAATCCCAAAAGAAGCTAAAAACATACCAGTAGAACTGCTTTAAATTTAAATGGCTATTTTGTAAATTGGAGATTTTATTGTTTTACTTTAAAACAAAGAGCATTAGAATAATATTTATTTGGATATTTTATGTGATTTCTTATCTTTTTTGTTTGTTTGTTTGTTTTAAAAAGACAGTAACAGCTAATAAGAAAACAGAAATTGTCAATTACTCAGAGCTTCTTAAGATGCTATTTTATTTGATATTCCTTATGGTTGAGCTAAGCAATATTAGCTTATTAATCTTCTAATTCTACAAAAAAAAAAAAAAAAAAAAAAAAAAAAAATGTTCATCTCGTTCATGAAAAGAATGATTTTTTTTTAAATAGTAACATTTGTTTGTTTAATCATTTTGAAAAATAATTTGGTGAAGAAAACTATTTTTAAATCCCAAAGGAAGCTAAAAAATGTACTAATAGAATTCCTTTGGATTTATATTGCTATTTTGTAATATAGAGCTTTTATAATTTTACTTTAAAATAAAGAGTCTTGGAATAATATTTATCTGGGTATTTTATGTGACTTAGTGGTTGCTTTTGTAGAAGGTTAAAAAAAACAGGTACTACTAGGTTATCCCATCGAACAAAAAAATATCCCCAAACTATAAGATTAAATGCCAATAACACAGGCCTACAAAAAAAAATTTTCTTTTTGGTGCCTGAGATTTTACAACTGATTTTGTATATTTTTGGGACGCTGATTCCAAATATGCAATCAGTTTTTCTCTATCAGCTCTACTTTTTTAGATATGCAAAGCGAACTAAAGATTTTTTAGAACTAAAGTGACCTTGAACACTTAAACTGACCTTATGAGACATAGCCCTGTAACGACGCTCAAGTCGCTTTGAAGGACGTTGAAATACCACAAGATCTTGAAAAAAAAAAAAAGAAATGTGCAAGCAAAACTGAAGATCTGCGCATCCCTATGATTTCGCGCAGCCCATCCATAAAGCCAAATGTAAAAGTCTCCAAGAGATAAGGTTAGTTTGAGTTCGCTCCATGGAAACAAAACTGGCTTTCTTTGACTTTCTAAAGTTTTTGAACTTCCATGATATTTGTGTTTAAGATAGAATTCGTATCAATTTAACGTAAAACTCGTAGTGTTGTAGATTGTTGTGTTTGCGTTGTAGAATGGAATTTAAATGAGTTCAAGTAGAAAAAGTTGTATAAATAATCCAGATAAGTTTTGCTACATATGCGGAGAATAAAAGTTGAAAGAACACAGAAAATATGTTACTGACTTTGTAAAGAGAGCTTATCTTGGATACTTTGGGGTTAGACTTATTGATCAGGATAAAATCTGCGCACCGCAACAGGTCTGTAAAACTTGTACAGAGCATTTATGACAGTGAGCTGACGGAAGAGAATAAGTCTCAAGTTCGGTTTACCAATGGTTTGGAGAGAACTCCAAAACCATTTCTATGACTATTATTTCTACCTAGCACTGGAATACCATTTGAATTAATCGAAACAATTGTAATAAGAAAACTTATTCTGATTTAGTGTCTTCAAGACCCCCACTTTCTCACTCAGAGGAACTACCGATTGCAACGTTTCATCAGCTACCAGAGCTTAGTGAGGATGAATATTTTCCTTCTGATCATCTTTTAGATAGCTGTGAAGGTAACAGTGATTATGAGGAGACGTCATCAATGCCTAAATTTTTCAACCAGGTTGATTTAAATGATTTCAAAAGAGATTTCAATGTTTTAAAAGAAGCTTCTGAATTACTGGTTGGTTTCAAGATTAAAAGACAAAAATTTATTAGAACAAAGAGCCAAACTTACATTTTATCACACAAGACAAAATTGTCTACTACCCTACT
The DNA here is from genome assembly GCA_964019185.1 of Maratus speculifer. Classification (NCBI taxonomy): domain Eukaryota; kingdom Metazoa; phylum Arthropoda; class Arachnida; order Araneae; family Salticidae; genus Maratus; species Maratus speculifer. The sequence continues at coordinate 237,843,941 of OZ025295.1, read as the reverse complement.
TCTCTTAAAAAAACAATCTTGTATTTTGTCATGAATTTAGAGGACTGTTAGAAAAATTGGTTCTTCCTAAATATTCTCCAGATGATTGTCCTTGGACAGCAAAGAAGTTACACAAAATACAATTGTTTTTCTATTTTTGGGATAGCAGGGATAAAACACACCACTAGACTAGAAAAGAGAGGCCTAAGAAAGAAAACATGGATGTTGGAGAAAGGAATGTCATTAATAACACTTTAGTTGGGCAAAAGAAAATCATACTTTCTGCACTGCATATCAAGCTCTGTCCTATGAAGCAGTTTGTGTAAATTCTCCATAAGAACGGGTTATGATTTGCATATATAAGGTAAAAACACCCGAATTGAGTTATGAAGATATTAAAGCAGGAATGTTTAACGGACAACAAATAAGACAACTGATTAAGAATCCTGCTTTCGTAAATTCAACGAATGAGGCTGAATAAAAAGCCTGGACTTTTTCTGTGGCAGTTCACAAAAACATTCCGGGCAAATGCAAAGGAGAAATCTATGTAGAACTGGTAAATGAAAAGCATAATAGTTTTAAATCTCTTGGGTGTACTAGAAGCATTAAAGTGCACTATTTACATTGCCACTTAGAGCATTTTCTTGAAAATAAAGAAGGCACAAGTGATAAACATCCCGAAAGATTTCACCACAATATTAAGATTATGGAGGACCGCTACCAAAAAAGATGAGATATGCAAAGGGTTTCAGATTACAGTTTGAGTTTAAAAAGACACTTTTCTAAAATATATTCCAGAATGTGACGGAAAAGAAGCTTCCGAAGCATTCAATGAGTATCAGTTTCATCAGTGATGTTTTTCTCTATTTTTGTGAGTGAAAATATTTGTACAATATAATTAAAAAATTATTATTTCAATATGTGTATATCATAATAATAAAAACTAACATTTGTGTATTATAAAAAATAAAAATCCTGTATTTATTTTATTTTTACATACATTTTTTAATACATGGATTTACCTTAAAATAATGAAACATATATTTCACAAAAAGTTGTTTATCTTAAAAAACTGAGCTGATAGAGAAAAACTAATGCCATATTTGAATTCAGGACATCAATTTTATATAAAATCAGCTAAAAATACCCCGGCACCAAAACAGCTGTTGACCAGTGTAATAGATGATCGTGAATGTCACATTAAATGACATTAAATACGATTCATGTGTTTAAAATGTCATTAAGTGATTTTTATTTCGACTTTTTATTAATATTTTTATTAATATTCTACTAATTATTTGTTTTTTCGTTATTTAAAATAAAAATTATGCCAATATGTATAATTTGGGTATTAGTTTGGCGATTTGTACAATTTGGCGAAATTGGTCTACGGGATAACAGAGTAGTACAAAAAAACATTGATAGCTAATAAGGATACGGATATTTGCAATTCCTCAAAGTTTATGTAGATGCTATTTTATTTGATATTCATTATGGTTGATCTAAGCAATATTAGCCTATTAATCTTCTAATTTTATAAAAAATAAAACAAAAAGTACATCTCACTCAAGAAAAAAATTTTTGTTTTTAAAAATAGTAACATATGTTTGTTTATTTATTTTAGAAAATAATTTGAGAAAGAAAACTATTTTTAAATCGCAAAAGAAGCTAAAAAAGTTATTAGTAAAATTGCTCTGAATTTAATTTGCTATTTTGTAATGTGGCGCTTTTGTGGTTTTAATTTAATATCAAGAATATTAGAATAATATTTATGAGGATATTCCATATGATTTAATGGTTGTTTTGTTTGTTTGTTTCAAAAAGACAATTACAGCTAATAAGAGAACGGGAATTTGCAAATCCTTAGAGCTTTTTTAGATGCTATTTTATTTGATATGCCATACTGTTGAACTAGGCAATATTAGCATTTTAATCTTATAATTCTAGAAAAAAAAAAGTACATCCCACTCAAGAAAAGAATTTTTTTTTAATAGTAACATTTGTTTATCTATATATTTTGAAAAATAATTTGAGGAAGAAAACTTTTTTAAATCCTTAAAGAAGCTAAAAAAATGTACTTCCAGAACTGTTCTGAATTTAAATTGCTATTTTATAATATGGAGCTTTTATAGTTTTTTCTATAAAATAAAAGGTATTAGAATAATATTTATTTGGGTAATTTATGTGATTTCTTGATTTTTTTCTTTGTTTATTTTAAAAAAATAGTTTTAGCTTATAACAAAAATTTGCAATTCCTTAAAATTTCTTTAGGTGTTATTTTATTTGATTTCCCACATTGTAGAACTAAGCATTATTAGCTTTTTAATCTTCCAATTATCAAAAATAAAAATAAAAATGCATCTCAATATAACAAAGAGTGATTTAAAAAAAATAGTAACATTTGTCTATTTATTTAATCTGAAAAATAATTTGAGGAAGAAAACAATTTTTAAATGCAAAAGGAAGTTAAAAAAATGTACTAGTAGAATTGCTCTGAATTTAAATTCCTATTTTGTAATATGGAGATTTGTATGGTTTTACTTTAAAGAGTTTTAGAATAATATTTAACTGGATATTTTATGTGGTTTCAAATAATTTTTTGTTTGTTTGTTTGTTTTAAACAGACTGTTATAACTAATAAAAAAATGGAAATTTGTAATTCCTCATAGCTTCTTTAGATGCTATTTTATTTGATATCTCATATGGTTGAACTGAGCAATATTTGTTTTTAAATATTATTATTCCAGAAAAGAAAAATAAGTACATCTCGCTCAAGAAACGAATGATTTTTTTAAAAAAATACTAATATTTATGTATTTGACTTATTTTGTAAAATAATTTGATGAAGAAAAGTGTTTTTAAATCCCAAAGGAAGCTAAAAAACTTTACTAGTAGAATTGCACTAAATATAAATTGTATTTTGTAACCTGGGCCCTTTATGGTTTTACTTTAAAATAAAGAATATTGGAATAATATTTACCTGGGTGATTCCATGATTGTTTTGTTTGTTTACTTTAAAAAGACAGTTATAGTTATTAAGAAAACGAAAATTTGCAATTCCTCAAAGCTTCTTAAGATGCTATTTTATTTGCTATCCAGTATGGTTGAACTAAGCAACATTGGCTTTTTAATCTTCTAATTCCAGAAAAGAAAACAAAAAATCACTCAAGAAAAGAATGATTTTTTTTTTTTTAATACAGTAAAAACCCGATAATTCGGATTAATTGGGACGAGACCCAATCCGGATTATCGAAAATATAGATTATCCGGAGAATTAGAAAAAAGTGAAATAAAATAAAACAAACTTACTGAAAATCACCTTTATGTTAGACGTATTTTATATTTACAGACATTGAAAATGTTTACTTTGTTTAATTCTTACGGAAAAATTTCAGAAAAAGTTTTTTTTTTAATTCCGACTACGGCGATGAAACAGGTTAATGTTATGGAAATTAACCAATTGCTTCTCAAATTTGAAAAAAAAAATGGCCAAATCGATCCGGAATATCCGGAGATCCGGATTAACGGGGTCCGAATTAGCGAAGTTCTATTGTACTAACATTTGTTCATACATTTCTATAGGAAAATTACTTAAGGACGAAAACTATTTTTAAATCCCAAAGGAAACTAAAAAAAATGTACTAGTAGAATTCCTTTGGATTTTTATTGCTATTTTGTAAAATTGAGCATTTATTGTTTTACTTTAAAATAAAGAGAAATGGAATAATATTTATCTGGGTATTTTATGTAACTTCATGGTTTTTTTTTTTTTTTTTTTTTTTTTTGCCGGCTTGTTTTTAACAAACAGTTATAGCTAATAAGAAAACGGAAATCTGCAATTCCTCAAAGCTTCTTTAGATGCTATTTATTTAATATAGCGTATATTATTGATCGAAACAATATTAGCTTTTAATTTTTCTAATTCAAGAAAAGAAAACAAAAAGTACATCTCACTCAATAAAAGAATGATTTTTTTAAACTTTTGTTTACTTATTTATTTTGGGATAAAAATTGAGGAAGAAAACTATTTTGAAATCCCAAAAGAAGCTATAAAAATGTACTAGTAGAATTGCTTTGAATTTAAACTGCTATTTTGTAACATGCAATGGTTTTACTTTAAAATAAAAAAGTATTGGAGTAATATTTCTCTGAGTATTTTATCGGATTTCATGGTTGTTATGATTGCTTGTTTTAAAAAGACAGTTATAGCTAATAACAATCTGAGCATTTTCAATTTGAATAAAATAGATAACTTTATTTTATAATTTTTTAAAAATTAAATTTATTGGTGCTTCCATTTGTGTAAGAATTTAATAAACATAAATTAACAATTTGGGTGTTTTAATTAAAGGATAAGTTGTTTTGAATGGATTTATAAACGAATCCCTCTGCACTGTAAAAAAAGGGCCGATCTGCTAAAAAAATTTTAGTGATCCTTGCAATTACTAAAAATTTTTTTGTAATCTTACTCGGTAACAAGAAAATCTGGGAGAATTACTAAAAAAAAACTAGCAATGTATAGAGTGAATAGTTTTATATTTTAATAGATACAACTAAAACTCACTTGCTGTGGCCGTGACAGCCTAGTGGTCCTCGCACCGGGCTCCATGCTGAAAGGTCCCGGGTTCGATGCTGGACACCACCAAATACGCACCGAATGTATGCAGTGTAAGTTCTCGTTAAATAAAGGGGTTATGAAAATCCTGTCGGAGCAGGTAGCAATGTTTGGTGCTGCTATCTATTGCGGCTTTGCCGAAAATCTTCGTCTGTCTTCTTACCCACTGGATGCAGCTCGAATTAAGCTCCTGCCCTTTGGGCACACGTAGTGGTTATTAAAAATAATTTTGGAGCTATTATTAAAATTTGCTTGTCAGCTCATAATAAAAAGTTTTAAGTTAGTTATACAAAAAATTCTTTTGTTCAGTTTACAAAAGAAATGTTTGTTTCACTTCAAAAAAAAAGTTTGTAATGGTTACTAAAAAATTCTGTGGAATATAAATTTACTAAAAACTTTTTAATATTCCTCTTTTTTTTACAGTGTGTGCGATCTGCGATCACGCTAACCCACTTGTTTTGTCTTACATTTCTGTGCAATAGGGAAATTTTAATAAATATAGATACAGGACAGGGGGACAGCATAAAAAATTAAATTTCGTTGTAGATTTTTAAGAAATGTTTTTCTCAACCCAAATCCATTTTTAATAAACGAATCCCTCTGTACGATCTGCCATCACGCTAACTCACTTGTTTTGTCTTACATTTCTGTTCAATAGGGAAATTTTACTAAATATAGCTTACAGGACAGGGGGACAGTATAAAAAATTAAATTTCGTCGTAGATTTTTAAGAAATGTATTTCTCAACCCAAATCCATTTTTAAATACTTCTTTACCTCATTTAAAACATTTTCGTATATGGAAGTGTAGGCCTAAGACTAACTGTATAGGATTTCGGCATTGGACATCTTTCAGAGGGAATACTCTATATGATCATATTTTCAGAAACACACGTTCATAAAACATGAAAATATTTATTTGAGATTTCAAATCATCCGAAATACCAAAATAGTACTATGTGTCTTAAGATAACACATAGCAGTCTCATCTCTAATTTCATAAGCGGGCTATTATTTATTTATTTATTTAATTTTTTTTTCAGGCATGTCAAACACGTTGCCCGCCAGCAATTTTCGTTTGTTCCGCCAAGCCTTTGAGACAGAAAAGTTAAAATGTGCAGATCTTGAATCGAAAAAATCGTAAGTTTTACGGTAAGTAATTTTTTTCTAATAAATTATTAAATGTCTTATGTTGAAACCAATATATTATTACACCGTTCCCTTTCAATTGCATGACATTAAAAAATAGTTTGCAGTAACTGTTGGCGCTAAAAATGTATCAAAAAGCTATTAAAATACGGTGTCATTTAATAATTACAAGTTTCTAAAAAATCAAACAAAATAAATAACTCTGAAAAGGAAACTTACAAGATATATCGTCTTGTAACAATAATAATGATAATGTTGCTCGTTGTTTTTTAGAGGAGGGGCGAGGGAAAATGCATTCATAATCCGACATGAGCATTTTGGATATACGGTCATTAAATCCATTAATTAAAGTTTGTAAACTCGTCATCATTAGAAAACCCTATGTGATTTATATATTTCTTGACGATGAAGATAAACATCACAAATTGACAAAAGTCAATTGACAGTCCTTTTAATATTCAACTAAAAACTGGAAAATTAAGCTTCATATGTAGATACTTTATTGAAGTTTGGTAAACATTAACTCAGAAATACCTTGAAAAACTCACGAACATCTAGAAAATATTCAGAAAGATATATTGTAGTGAATCTTTTTTGAAAAACAAAATGTACGTTTGTGAAGCTTATTAAATTAATTTATCTGCTTAAAAAAATTAATAAATAAACAATTGTATCCTATTGTAAACACATCCAAATAATTCAATTCTAAGTAGAATAAAGGATGTCTTCAACAGTTAAATAAATTTGAAAATATATAAGTTTTAATAGTCATTTCTATAAATAGTCCTTATGTACCGAGAAATTTCAATAATTACATGAAATCTACAATTTTAATATATGCTGCCTATACTTTTGCATAAAACTTGCGAAGACGGGTAAAACTTGGAAATCTCCTTAGTGACCAGTACACTGTAAAAAAAAATCTGGAAATCTACAACACTAGTTTTTGTAAAGCTACAGAAATCTGCATGTTTATTAAATTTTTATTTGTAACCTGGTATAATATTGACCACTCGCATAGAACAAATACATGAAATATCTCAGTTTCACCTGTCAGCCAATCAGAATGATCTTCAATAGTGACGTAATCACTATTTACGTAGCCACGGAGGCATGAAATGCATCCATCTTAAATCCGGTATCGATAAAAATTTCTACTTACTGAGTAAGTAAAGTTTTATTCTGTATGAGTTAAATTTTATTATATTTCTTTTATACTTGATTCATAATGAATAAAAATCATAAACTGAGAAACGACTATTTTATTTTCAGTTATTAGCAAGCTAATCTTCCTATTCTTTTCGGTTAATTACATATTTATCGTTTTGTCTATGAACTATTCATTATGTCTGTGTTCTTTCAAGTATGAAATTTCTAATGGTTTTTGTTATAAATCAAATTTATCTGTTCTTTTTCTGAAAGTTTACATCCCTTTTTTATCCCCTTCTCCACAATACCAAAATTTAAAGTGTTTAAAACTTACTTTAAAAAAAATGTTATTACTTTATTTATTTCTTTATAGTGAATAAATTTCATTAACCATTTTACTATATCGCACTCATTTCATTAAAACTTCATACGAATTTCACCCTTAAAATTTTGCTTCCGAATTTTCTTCACACAGTAACAGTACTCAAAATTTAAAAACTCTTTAAAATGCCTTAATTTAAAATAACCTAAAATAAAATCAATCTGTACTCTATGCTTTGTTTTATTGTCGTGATAAATTATCAATTAAAACATTTCTTTCCATCCAAAAATGTCATATTCCAGTCCCCCCCCTCCCATATTTTCCTCAACTTAAAGAACATATAGAATTGCGCGTAGAAAGTCTTTAAAATCCTTTATAGCCCAGCAGTAGAGAAGGAAAAAAAGCCGAAATCGGAATTAGTTAGAGGAAAGCTGGAAATTATTTAAATTCATTTGGTTTAGGACTAGAATGAACGAAAATTTTTTCCTACTCTTACTAGGTGCGCGTTAAAAAATATGTACAAATTTAGAATTTAAAAACACGTTTTTATTAACTACCATAAAAATATATTTAAAAAGACTCTTCAAACATTGTCAATGCAAATGTTTTAGAACTTAAAATTCCGAATAAAATGATAACCGATATTTAACATTTTTATTGAGTTTTCGCAATTCTATTTCAAAGTATTATATAAATCGTTAAACAAGAGCTTTAATCACGAACAAAAAAGGTTATCAGTTTACCGCGCTTGTTATTATTATGTACATGTAATTTTTAGTTATTAATGCATATCTTAAGATGGATATTTTGAGAATTGTGGCTTAATCTCTTGATTGCAGATTATAGCCCACTGGTCGGGTATAAAAGAAAGGCCGAAGTCTGATTTAATTATGGGAAAACCAGAAATTAATTTAATCTCATCGACATAGATAATAAATGAATGTACAATGTTTCATCCTTTTGCTAGGCGAGCTTTTGCCCGCCACGAACAAATTAACTTAAAAAGTACACTTTTTTATAATTTCTAGAATAATTGAAAAATGATTCGTAAATGATGGGAAATATTGTTTATTATTTCCAATATAAAATGTGTGTAGCACTTAACATGATGTATATAGAGTGAACAACAGTGCGTATCTGTTAGAATTAAGAAAATTGAAAATTAAGTGCAAGGATCGAGGGGAGGGGGGGTAGAGCGAACAAATGAATGTTCATAAGTCTTTTCTATAGAAGACTTCAAGGTCAACAAATAGAACAAATTTAAACTTCGATATTTTGTCTAAACGACAATTATCGTTTTAATAAAATTATTTTTGACTGGTATACAAAAATCTTCATTTAAATTCATAAAAGTTTAAAACCTTAGGAATATTGAAAAAAAGCATTAGTCTTTAAGTAAAAAGTCTTTTATTTAAAATTACGGTTTTAGATTGACGGTGTCAGTTGCGAAATGAAATGTAAAACAGATATCATCATTCATGCACCACTTTCTTGATAACTACTAAATTATAATTCTCAAAATATACAAAATAAAATCCTAACAACATAATTACAAAAACATCTTGAAAACCTCCACAATTTAAAAAATATACGGGTATGTAACAAATGGGGACAGGGCGGAGGGATAACGTGGTCTCTCCTGGTTTCAAGCTTTGGATTAGCGATTAAGACACAATTTTGAAATAGAATTGCGACAAAAATATGTTCATTTTGTTGCGAATTTCATTATCTAAGACATTTGTATTTACATAGTTTTATATAGAATTTGTTGTTTTTGAGATATTGTTAAGATAATTTTTAAAAAAGTACATTTCTACTATATGTACATATTTTCTAACATTCATCTAGTACGTGGGGGGGGGGGGAACTCAGTTCGTTAATTCTAGGTCTATCCTAAAGGGATTAAAACAATTTCCAGTTTTCCCCTAATTAGTTTTAAGTTAAACCTCATGACCTCTGTGGTTAAACTTTGAAATTTAATTGTGGCATTAATGTTCAGCAAAAATATATAATGTAAGTCTTCATTTTACTCATAATTTTAAGCTTTACAACATCTATTTTGACAAGGTTTTATATAGTTAATTCTTAAATTGTGCATCTAATATTTTTCTAACGCTCACCCAATTACGAAGAGGAATTGTTTTGTTTTTGTAACGTTCAGGGAGATTAAAAAGTGTTTAACCTTGCACTCTCTAAATTGAAATGTAGGATTTTTGAGTTAAACAAAGTTGACTTTCTAACTTTTATAAAAAGTGTCCCACCCCACCCTAATTTTCTCCATATGAACAAACATTTTAAGTACCCGAATTCACTAATAGAGGGACCTGTCAAATGATAGCAGTTTTCATATATTCGGTTAAGCACCTTTGTTACAATGCATGCCTATTGGCAATATTTATTGTGTAAGGCAGCATAAGCATTAGTTACATATCTAGATACGCCGTCACAGGACATAGGCAACGTACAATATCGATGATTTATTAAATCTACAACTTCAACACTATGGATGCTTTCAGGACATCATTTTTAAAACAGTTGATTACTTTTTTTGCTACATATTTCGCATTTATAAAGCATATTTACTGATGAGTTTCAGGCCTTCTAATTGGAGAAGTTACAAGCCTACTTAAAAAACCCTACCTACACTGTCACTATAGGCAAGGGTCACTACCTGACCGAAATTCGCGGATGTTGATTTTACAGGTCTAAAAAAGCGCATAATCATCACTTCTAGAAAGGGTAAGATTTAACAAAAAAAAAAAAAAAGTGATATTTTTTGCCGCCTCCTTATTAGAAGTCCGTTCCTATTAATCAACAACAAACAATAAAGTAACTAAAAAGAGACTACTCAATGATATTTTGAGAGCCATCCCATAGAAATTAAATACAGGTTAAAGTTAACAAAACAAAAAAACATTTATTTACTTTACATGCATATTAAAGTAACATATTTTAAATTTTTTATAATCATAATCTGAAATATTAATAATACCTAATCAATACATATTTAAAATACATATTTACGAGCTTTCCGTTGCTCTATTGCAAATTATGGGACATAAATTCCAAATATATGTATATATTCTTATTCTCGATACACCTCACTAAAATTCGATTAAGAAAATAGTTTTCATACATTAAATAGTAGGGAATTATAGAAGAAATCGTATCTGAAGAATTTAAGGCCCCTGTTCTCGCTCGAGGAAATGCTCGCGAGTTATTGCTATTCCTATGGGGAAGCATTTTTCTAATAACTCTTCCGCATTTTGACATTTTGAATAATTCTTTTTGCATTGAATAGCTGAGGTGCATGCCGACAGCGCCTTTTTTCATTCAGTCCTTTTTTACTTTTTCAATTTTGGTTGCAGATATATTTTTTAAAAGAACTTTCAGTTTTGAAACAGGTTTTGAAAGTGAAACTAACTTTGTAAAAAATATCTGCAACCAAAATCGAAAAAGTAAAAAAGGTGCGCTGTCAGCATGCACCTCAGCTATCCAATGCAAAAAAAGTTATTCAAAAATGTCAAAATGCGAAAGAGTTATTAAAAAAATGCTTCACCATAGGAATAGCATTAGCTCGAGAGTGTTTCCTCGAGCGAGGACAGGGGCCTTAAGGCATTGGCAGATATCAATCTAATGGGGTCAGACATCGGGCGCACTATGTGACGAAACATCGGTGGCTCGACCTCAAAAGGATTGGCGAATCTCTTCTTAATCAAAAACTTCCATCCGCGCAGCAAGAAAAACAGAATGCTTGAATATCGGAGAGGGCAGCTTTTTTCTCTCAGAAAACAGGCGCCCAAAATTGGGTCCCCCCCCCCCCATCGCAATCTTAACCGACTACTTGCGCTGGGACTTGGTAAAATCGGACCGCGCTTCTTTTCCTATGTGGATGCATCAGCTCTGAGGTCCGCATAACCGTTTCACGCCCTTGGTAAGACTCCCATCGTAAATTGATGGCTGTCCACTATACTCACTATAAATTTTCAGCTATCTAACTCTTCTGCCTAAATGCCTTTAATTATTTACACAGATCTCTGTCAACGAGAGTAATAAATCGGCTATATGGGTGGTTTGTTGGAGTTCCCGTAAAATATTTTTATAACAAGATCCCATGTATCTATATTCTACGAAATATCTAGAAAATGGTTGTAAACTAATTACATACAGCTTAATATATAAAAAAAGATAGTTTTAACCTGTACAGTATTAAAAAATAAAAAATATTAATCTTTATGCTGGAGTATGTTACATTAAAAAAAGTATATGAAATATTATTTTTTGTGCTGGAAAATTAGAGGTGGTTTGATCTGACCACCTGCATTCAAATTTATGTGTTACAATGTTACCTATCGATGGATTATTGTATTTTTTTTATAAGTTACAAGTATGTCAAGCCTTTATAAAAAAGATTTTTTCAGTATAGCTTTACAAATGCATTTTTGATGAAATAAGTAATGAATAATGCGAGCAATTTACGATTTATTGATGCTATGTCAGTAAATGGAAAAACCTCAGATGAGAAAAATCCTTTGACAGCATGTGTCTGTAACTCAGCCAAAATTCTGATTATTAGCTTGTATTTAAAATGCATAGTTTTTCTCATTGTTATTAATTATTCTTTTAAAGTCTCTAATATTTACTAATGTGGTAAATAAACATTTTTAATGCCATTAAGATTTTTGCCACCAAGTTTGACGGGTTCCATCTAGCTAATTTTAAATTGTTGTAACATTAAATTATTCAATATGAAGATGAATATTGTTTTTTCTATACTATCATATTTATTAAAAATTTTATTAAATTTCTTTCCATTTTATGTTAATACCTAACTTTTCTTTTTAGATGCATGAAGAAGCTGAAGTTCAATTTAAAAACAATGTGAGCGTCCTTGACGAAGAAAGTTGAGGAAAAGCAACATTTATCAATGAAAAAATCCTGCGAACCTCATTCTGCAGCACTAAAGTTTTCCAATTATTTTATTTCAATACCACTTTAACAATATTTTTCTAATATTATCTTAACAGATAAATGGATTTGATGATTAATATTTAGACAGAACAAAGAACAGACAGAACATAATTAAAAAAAAAAAGTTTTAGACAGATCATAATTTTAAAAAAAGTATGTAATTCCTAGGTATTTGTATAAATGCTAATTATGTAATATTTAGAAAATGTGAGTCATATTAAATATAAATAAATGGTTTTGTATTGTAATGAATTTAATAAATAGTTATTTAATAAATTTTATTCATATTTCAATGTATTTTGTCATTTAATCAAATTGCATTTGATTGTACATATATATGTATATTACATTTTTATCAAAAGACAACTCATAATATTTTCCAAAGCAATATACATTTCTTTATTTCCAGTCTAGTTTCCAAGAGTTTTCTATTTTTAGAAAGATTGCTTAGTAAACTCTACTAATTATAACATACCGGTAAATACCAGAAAGGGCGAAACCTGCCCATAATTACAGTTGATATGTCAAAGAAGAATTTTTTCGAACATATATTATAGTCTATCTATGTTATAGGTGTATATACTACCTCTCGAATCTGTAACTATTTGAATTAAATATTCTAATTCCAGGGCAATATTAACGACAGAAGAAATCTACTAAATTCATACATATTCAACCCATTCTTCAGGATCTTTAAGCTAGTTTAGAGCTTTGAATTTGTGGTCCTATGAATTAAATTATTCCTCTTTAATATTTCAATTTGAAAGAAAACTGTCAAGCAAATAAAGTATTAAAAAATGTGTGATGCATTAAGCATAGATGGTGCAAGAAATTTTTGAGGAATAAGTCGATGAAAGAGACAAAGAAAAAAAAATAAAGCTAGAATGATCTATCTGTTTTTGAGCCATTGAATTAGTTATTGCATAGTATTTCAAATATATGTGCCAGAATACTTTTTAATGAAATTCTTATGACCATAGAACTGAACAAAACTACTTTACGAAGTATTAAAAATATTTACAAGACTACAATATTTTCATTTATAGTTTGGAAATATATTTACATAAAATGAACAGATGATGTTTCTCATAACATAAAGGTTTTCAAATCATTTATTGGATTAAATCAGGCACAGTGATTAGTTATGTAACATCACCCTTAAAATTTGTAAATTTAATTTGTCTAAATTAGATCAATAACTTTTGTTTAGGTATATTTTAAAACTCAGTTATGATACTTTATTTACATTATTTTTATCTATTTTTTTTAAACTAAAAACTGTAGGATCTGCATCAGCTTATCTGCTCATTTGCTGCTGTTGTTGTAATGCTCATTTGATACAAAAAATGATTTTGAACCTATTTTAAATATTTAAGTGATACTTCAGCGAGTTTTCTTAGGCGTAACATACAAATATTTATGTCAATTGCTGTGGTAATACTGAAACACAGGTCAGACCATATTTGTTATTTTGCATCGAAGTATTGATACATGAGGAAAACTCAAGTCTGGATATTTAAAACTGTAAATATAACTTCATATTCAAAGAATGCTATAGCAACTCCAATTAATGTAGATATTACCATACAAAAAACAATTGCGGAAAATCTTTTCAGAATACTGCTGAAAAACCATTAGTAGTAATATTGTACAGTTACAAATATTTTTTGGTAAGTGGAACTAAAAATTTTTAAATACAATACTAAAAAATTATTATAAATTTACTGTATTAACTTTTGTATTGTTGCAAAGGACTTTTTGGCAAGAACACAAAAGCTGGCTTAAATGCAATATTAAAAAATTATAGGTAAATTTTCTGTCGGTACCTTAATAAAGTTATAATTTTTTTGATAAAGTATTCAAAAAGTTTAGTATGCAATCATAAAAAGGTCGTTGTAAATGTGACATAAAGTCCCTTGCAAATGTACAAAAAATTCTTAGTAAATGTACTACAAAATTCTTTGTAAGAATACTAAAAATCATTGGAAAACTAACAAAATAATTTTTAGAAACCTCCCTAAAAATTCGTTAGTACGTATACTAAATAATCCTCAGTAAATTTATCAACATATATATAGCGATCGCTAAAATATCGCTAGTAAGCTTACTAAACAAAGTTTAGTACATTTATAAAAAGTAATATGGGAAACTCTCATACAAATTTTTAGTGAATTTACTAAATAATCAGTAGTAAGTTTAAAAAATATATTTTAGAAAACTCTCCAACAAATATTTAGATCATGTACAACATAGTCAATGGTGAATTTACTAAAAACTCCTTACTAAACTCCCTGAACAATCAGTAGTAAGTTTACTAAACAATATTTAGTGAATTTACAGACGATTTTTTAGGAAACTCATTAAAAAATCGTTAGTATGTTTACTAAACAATGTTTAGTAAGAGTAACTAAAGCAAATTTAGTAATGTTTCATGATTTTCATCTGTTGCGGTTACATAAAAAGTTCTAGGCATCCCAGTTTCCTAGAAAGTTCTTAGTAACCTCACAGAATTTTTTTTACAGTGTAGTAGCTGCGGACAAACAATTTTTAATAGACGCTTTTTCTCATTTACTCACCTGGTGGCTAATGCTAATTTTGCACTTTAACTTCGCAATTCTTAGAATTATAAATGCACGAAATTCTACTTTGTTGCCAGTTTTTATTTGTAAACATCAGGATGAGTAAAAAATAAGTCAGGATTGTCGGGAAATTATTACTATGTCGGTTCAATCCACATAGCTGATGCATTTTACTCAATTTTAAAATTTTGTAATTTTATAAGTGTACATTGCAAATACTTTCGTTCTTGCAGTGTTTGGTTTTATAAAAAACGTAGCAATTACAACTTAAAAGAAAAATGGAAAGACCAAGATTATTAACTTTATAATACATTTTAATATAAGTCTGATAACAATTTTAATTTTTATATTGCAATATGAATTGTGAAAATGTTTGAGCTTTTTTCAAACACTTTTTTATGTTTAGCTGCACACTTTTGCGCGAAATCTTTGCTATTTTTATTTTAACAGAATTATAAAAGTTTTGAAATATTAAATTGGATGTATTTTAATTAATAAATATTTTAAAATATTTTCTGATGCATGTTACTCATTGTTCAAATACATTTACAAAAATATTTCACTTTTAGTAGTTATTAAAAATTATTTTTCGGTAAAATGCCCCGCGGCTTTATATATAATGCTTAATTTGGCACGTGGTTTATAAAAGTCTGACATCTCTGGCTTATTTAAATGCTTGTTAATTAGTCATAAAAAAAATATTAGAATTATAAATAAGCTTTGCATAAGTACATTTTTCATATAACCAAATGTACTGGTGTCAAATAATGAAATGAATATGTAAGTAAACTCACGCAATTTTAAAGATTTTGAATGCAGAAATAAGATAAATAAAATCATGCGTCAATCATGGTTTGTGAAACATATTCTAGTGCATTCAGAAAAATATAACAAAACTGAACCATTTAAAAGGTTAAGGTATTATATCTAATTTAACAATATGGAAATATACTTTCTATTTCAGAGAAATAGCTTGCAGTAAACCTAATCAACGTATATCAATTTTATTATTTGTGAAATACTTTAACATTAATGAAAATATGCCATAAATAATGTTTCCCCTATACCATTATGTAACGAAATTCTTTTGTGGTCCTCTGTAAGTGAATAAATATTCTTTGTGTTGCATATTCTAAAAAATGTGTATTTTAAAGCTTTTCATAAATGTATATCAATTTAATTGTGTTTTGACAGGTGTAATATCATTAAAAAGCACTTGAAACAAAGTTTATATCATCGGTCGTAATGTAACAGAATACTTTTTACTGTCCCTGTATTCAAACTATGTATTCAATTTTACTAAAATTTGAAATGACAAAAAAAAATATATATATACATATATATAATTAAAAATTTAAACGATTCGGTTGGGTAGCATTCGTTCTGTTATATGCGGGCAGACAGACGGACGGATCAGACGACAACCATAGGTGTTATGTATTTATGTAATTACGAACACACCTAAGAAACGGTTAAATTTCAAAGCGCATGCCGAATTTGAAAAATCATATCCAACAATTATTACTCAAAAATAGTATTGTAACTAATTTCTTTTGCGTGTCCCTGTAAATGAATTCAAAATGTTATGAATGTCCTGTTCTAACGTATCGTAGTGAAATTCAGTTATTTACATCAGTGCATAAAAAAATGCATGTTTAACTTTTTTGAAAGCTCATTTTTCTATTACCATTCTCCCAAATAAATGTCATTCCTTTATGACACAGATGAATAAAATGATTTTTAACGATAAAATCCACAGTAAAAACACGAATATTTTATCAAATTTCCATATTGTAAATGTGATACAAAGTGGGTCAGAGAAATGTTTCTGTCACAGTTAACAAATTTTTAGAGTTACGTTAGACCACAGTTTTAGGTATGTGATTACCACTGACAAAAATACAAATTTAACCGTTTTTAACCAACTTCATGGAGTAGGTTATGATTTCGACCAGTGTGTATTTCTTGTTCACTCATAACTTCCCTAAATATGAACCGATTTTGATAATTCTTTTTTCCTTAAAAGTTTAAGATGTCCACATGGTCCCATTTCAATTTATCAAATTCTTGCCATGAGAACTTTTTAAAAATAAAAACATTAAAATTCCAATCCAATTAGAAGCGTTCATTTTTCAGGTAATCGCAGGCTTTCATGTCGAGTACACATGTCAGATGTGTGTGTACAATTAATAAATAAAATTTCAGGCTATCACTCTTACACCAATATGAGATCTTTTTTTAACCGACTTCAAGAAGTAGGTTATGATTTCGACCTGTATGTATTTATTGTTCACTCATAACTTCCCTAAATATGAACCGATTTTGATTCTTTTTTCTTTTTTTTTTTTGTTTGAAAGTGTAAGATGGCCACATGGTCCCATTTCAATTTTATCGAATTCTTGTGATTAAAACTTTTTAAAAATAAAAACATTAAAATTTCAATTCTTTTTGAAGTAGTCATCCATTTAGAAGCGTTCATTTTTCAGGCAATCGCAGGCTTTCATGTCGAGCACACAAGTCAGATGTGTGTGTACAATAAATAAATAAAATTTCAGGCTATCACTATTACATCGATACGAGATCTTTTTAACCGACTTTAAGGGGGAGGTTATGATTTTGTCCTGTATGTATTTCTTGTTCACTCATAAATTCTTTAAATATGAATCGATTTTGATAATTCTTTTTTTGTTTGAAATTATAAGATACCCATGTGGTCTCATTTTAAATTCATTAAATTCTGATGATTAGAAATTTTTTTAATTAAAAAAATGTGGATTTAATAAAAAAAAATAATGATTTGTCGCAAATCATCTTTCATTGTTGAAACAGTTTTCGAATCATAAGCACATTAAAACTATGCATTCATATGTATTAGCGCCAAGTTGTAGCCAAGCTTGATTTTTTTTTTTTTTTGAAGTCGATTAGTATTTTTTTTAAACGCATAATGTATTATTGAAGCTTGCTGTCCGTCTGCCATTTTCCCTCTTCTACGCTATTCTTCATCATCCAGATAAATGACATCTTAACGATATGCTTCACCTTAAAAGCACGAAAACTTTATCGAACGTATGTTAATAATCGTTCGTATATTTGTGTGTAACAAAGTTTTATGCCAGTAAATTTAATTCGATTAACATACAGTACTTTTTTTAAATAGATTATTTCATTTTTCCGAGAATAGATGGTTTCATGATGCTATAGTGCATTGTAGAATTACAATTCGGAAATATCTTATGAAATTGATCTTGAATTTGAAAAAAAATTAGAGAAAGCTATTTTGTAAACATTATAATGATTGCTTAAACTTTTTTTTATTTTTGAAAAAAAAAAAAAAAAACTTATTTATTAATACGTCATGTACCATTTAGACAAAATTCTTGAAAGCGTAATTTATTTCCCTCTAGTTAATTTTTTGATACGAAAATAAATTTTCGCTTTTCTATAATCCAAGTTAATTTGTATATCAATTATGTAAATTGTCTGGGGACAGTTTTTTAAACATACAATTTATTCCATCTAAGGTATATTTTTTGATATTTAAAATAAAACATTTCGATGGGGAATAGTCTTTTCTAGCATAATTTTATATATTCTCAGAGGATAGTTTTTAAAAAATATTACTAATTAATTTTAATCTATCTTTTGTCATTGAATATTGAATATTTAATTTTCATATTTTAAACCTTTAGATTTCATTTATAATTTTAAAAATATATTTTTAAAATTTTTATGTTTAATACTTGTACAATTTAAAAATTTATGTTTAAATTATTAGCTTTGGAAATTAAAATTTGCATTTATTTTAATCATCTGTTTGCAAGCATAAATATTTATTTAAAAATTAAGTGCTAGCCTAAATGCTTTATCGGGTTCCAAAACATTGCGTATTGGGAGTTATAAAATCTAGAAATCCATTATTGAAAACTGATTATAAAATATTGCATCGCCTTAGAAATTTGTAACAGCAGATTATTTATAATCTTTATGTAGCAATTATTTATTTAACAATGGATTACAAGGAGGAAAATACTTAAAATGTACACATTTTGCCATTCCAGTACTTTATTATTACTGGATATAGAAAACAATATAGAATACAAATATAGAAAACAATAACTGCCTGTGCACAGTAAGAGGAGTTGAAAATATAAAAAAAAAAAAATGATTTTCAATTAGAAATAACTTTGAAGTATTTGAATCAAGCAATATCTTCCGATAGCGCATTTCCTGAAAGCTTAGCAGAATCCCATTTTTAATTAGGTATTTCACAGGTAAAAAAAATTACTTATATGCGACAAAATGTACATTTAATATATATATATAATTTTTTTTAAATTTCAGTTATCGTACATAGATTTATCAATTGCGATTCGAAAATGATTGATGAAAATTTTCGTTATAGAAATAAGACCGATTGATATTATAACAATCTTTCGCTCTGTTTTGATTTTCGAACAGACGAAAAACCAGAGTTGAAATACGCATGCGCCAACTTTGTAACTCTCGGTTGCATCAACGACTGGCTCCAAAGCTGGAGCCGCAGAATGAATCTTTGTTGTTGTACAAAGACAGTTATTATTTTCTATATTTATTATACTAAAGCATAGAGAAATAAAAAATTGCACATTATAAGCAATTTTTTTTTCAAATTCTTTGTGAAACAAATAATTCCTGTACAAAGTTTATAAATAACATGCTATTACTTACAAACAGATTTCTAAGACGATGCAGTAATAAAAAATCAATCTCTAATAATGGGTTGTAATACCAGAATAATTTGGCAATTTTATTTTACATGATTTTATTTATCTACCAAAAATTCAGGAGTTAGATCTCAATTTTAATTAAATCATGATTTATTTTTTCCTCTTAATTTTAATGTTTAGTTTAATAAATTTATTTTATTAATTTTTTCTTAAGTAGTTTTACTACAGTTCTGTCTTACAATGACTCATTAATAAAACATAAAGACATCACATTTCTCAAGATTGGGTGTAAAGTTGAGATCAACTAGGCAACCCCTTGATGCTGCTCTACTGTTCAGCACTATTCATAATTCAGGAATAGGAAAAACAACAGTAGTAAAATTTGATGTACATGATATAAGAACACATTAGCCTGCAAATCAAACTTGATGAATTGTGCTCAATTTTTTAATTGCATATTAATTGCATCATTTGCATTTAGCGCATATTCACACACACAAAAAAAAAATTGTTTGCGAATTTCTTTCTAATTGGGGATTTCATATAAGATGCAAAAGAAATCATAAGACACACACACACACATATATATATATGTAATAAAAAAAAAAAATGCGCCATTTTTGTTCTCTCTTAGCTTCAATTCTAAATTTGTGGAACATATTTCAATCTTAGTTTCGTAACTTGTAACAGCTAAAATTCTTTTTCTTACTTTAGTTATTAATAAATTATTTCTTGCTTCTCAAAAAGGCGGGAGGTATTTCGTAAGCTTTTTACTTTCTGGAATATTCCTGGGATTTTAATTTTATTTTTTATTTTTAACATCGCGTGACAGGTGTTACTACGCGTTGCTAAAGGGCTTGTTATTCCAAGGAAAAAAATATAGTTCTTGCCAAGGACCGCCTGGTACGACCAATTAGAATTGATCATTTTTGTCCGTTTGAGGTTCGAGTTCATCCTAATTGGATTTTTAAAATGATTGACGCGGAGTAGGAAAGCGCTAGTTTTGTCGTGAAAATGATTATTTTCATTTGGCTTTTCAGGAGGTCAGAATGCATCTTTCCTTAAAACTACTCGGAAGCCATGTCATTTTTTCCGAGAATATAGAACGCCGAGAATGTTGCAGCTTAGTGAGCGAAGGCCGTAGTGATAGATGTGTGGAACGGTGATCTGTGGAGTAACTTTAGTTCGTGCTCTAAATAATAAAGAACTAAAAAACTGATTTCTTGCATTGTTATTGGAGAAACTCCTACGAGAACAAATCCATGGCTTATCCACTTACCAGAACGACTGCTCATCTCACTATTGAGTCTTAGTGAATAGTAGTAGTCTACAAGCTTATACACTATTATAGAACATCGACGTCGTCTTATTACATATATATAAAGCTGGAGCCGCAGAATGAATCTTTGTTGTTGTACAAAGACAGTTATTATTTTCTATATTTATTATACTAAAGCATAGAGAAATAAAAAATTGCACATTATAAGCAATTTTTTTTTTCAAATTCTTTGTGAAACAAATAATTCCTGTACAAAGTTTATAAATAACATGCTATTACTTACAAACAGATTTCTAAGACGATGCAGTAATAAAAAATCAATCTCTAATAATGGGTTGTAATACCAGAATAATTTGGCAATTTTATTTTACATGATTTTATTTATCTACCAAAAATTCAGGAGTTAGATCTCAATTTTAATTAAATCATGATTTATTTTTTCCTCTTAATTTTAATGTTTAGTTTAATAAATTTATTTTATTAATTTTTTCTTAAGTAGTTTTACTACAGTTCTGTCTTACAATGACTCATTAATAAAACATAAAGACATCACATTTCTCAAGATTGGGTGTAAAGTTGAGATCAACTAGGCAACCCCTTGATGCTGCTCTACTGTTCAGCACTATTCATAATTCAGGAATAGGAAAAACAACAGTAGTAAAATTTGATGTACATGATATAAGAACACATTAGCCTGCAAATCAAACTTGATGAATTGTGCTCAATTTTTTAATTGCATATTAATTGCATCATTTGCATTTAGCGCATATTCACACACACACAAAAAAAATTGTTTGCGAATTTCTTTCTAATTGGGGATTTCATATAAGATGCAAAAGAAATCATAAGACACACACACACACATATATATATGTAATAAAAAAAAAAAAAAATGCGCCATTTTTGTTCTCTCTTAGCTTCAATTCTAAATTTGTGGAACATATTTCAATCTTAGTTTCGTAACTTGTAACAGCTAAAATTCTTTTTCTTACTTTAGTTATTAATAAATTATTTCTTGCTTCTCAAAAAGGCGGGAGGTATTTCGTAAGCTTTTTACTTTCTGGAATATTCCTGGGATTTTAATTTTATTTTTTATTTTTAACATCGCGTGACAGGTGTTACTACGCGTTGCTAAAGGGCTTGTTATTCCGAGGAAAAAAATATAGTTCTTGCCAAGGACCGCCTGGTACGACCAATTAGAATTGATCATTTTTGTCCGTTTGAGGTTCGAGTTCATCCTAATTGGATTTTTAAAATGATTGACGCGGAGTAGGAAAGCGCTAGTTTTGTCGTGAAAATGATTATTTTCATTTGGCTTTTCAGGAGGTCAGAATGCATCTTTCCTTAAAACTACTCGGAAGCCATGTCATTTTTTCCGAGAATATAGAACGCCGAGAATGTTGCAGCTTAGTGAGCGAAGGCCGTAGTGATAGATGTGTGGAACGGTGATCTGTGGAGTAACTTTAGTTCGTGCTCTAAATAATAAAGAACTAAAAAACTGATTTCTTGCATTGTTATTGGAGAAACTCCTACGAGAACAAATCCATGGCTTATCCACTTACCAGAACGACTGCTCATCTCACTATTGAGTCTTAGTGAATAGTAGTAGTCTACAAGCTTATACACTATTATAGAACATCGACGTCGTCTTATTACATATATATAAATATAATTTCAATTAATTAAGTATTTATTATCTCCTTGAGAAGCAAGCATTATTGAATACTCATCGGAAAAATCGAAACATTTTATTTTAAAATAAATAAAAAACAATTTTAACCTTTAAGCCGCCAAGGTTAAAAATGCAAAATTTCGTTAAAATTTTCTGGTGAGAATCTCGTTTAAATTAGGTGGGGTAAAATATATTCCACCGCCCCTCAAGGGATTACTTATCTAGCAATCCTTTAAAAAATCTAAGAGGAAATTTTTTTTTCTGTTCTAAAATGTCTTGAAGAATTCAAAAACGCAAAAAGAAAAAGTCAAATCCGCATAGTTGATTCCCGGTTTTAGAAATAATTTGCACTAAACAAAACATTCGCAAGTTATTATTTTTATTTTTTTACACATATTTATATATCCACTAGTTTAACCTTTTTCAAATAGCAAAATTCAGTAGTAGTGGAATCTCGCCTATTACTATAATAATAATAACAGAGAGCACGATGCGGTGTAATATTATTACTGGTTGCAAATATAAAACACCTGCTGGATTTCAAAATATTATTTCAGTCTCTGTGGTATTTTTTTCTTTCTTTCTAGCAAATAAATGCCTCATTATCTTCAAAAGTTGGATTCTTGGCGGGTTTGCTTGTTCACACTTGTTTTCTTTGCGGTCTTTTAGATTATTATTATTATAACTTTTGATTTGTAATTTTCAAGTTATGTAAACTATAATTTGTATAGAATTTGAAGGTAGCACGGGCATTTCCTGATTGGCAAAAAGGATGTTATTTCAGTGATAGACATACGAATTTGAAAAGTCAGTAAAGGTGTTTTTGCCTATGAAAAAGAACTGTTTTTAATGGTTATTTTCCTACTTTCCTGTACTCTAATTTAAATAATTTATCGTCACGGTCTAATGCTTTCTTTTAAAACTCCTGTCCCTGAGAGCGAAGATATTTGCGAGATAATGAATGCTATTCCTATGGGGGTGGTTATTTTCAAATAATATGTTTGCATTTCTAATTTTTTTTTTCATTGCATATCTGAGATATCTCTCCACATCACTCATTTTTTACGTTTTCGATTTTGGTTGAAGATCTTTTTTGTAAATGGAACTTTCATTTTTGGAATCAGTTTTGAAAGTGGATTGTCGTGGAATTGGGATTCCTAGAACAGTTCTTGTAATGGTAATAGCAAAAATTCATATAACCGATTCTGCTATATGAAATTTTACTGTTACAGTTACAAGAAAAGTTCTAGGAATCCCAGTTTCATAAAATATGTTTAGTAATTTTCAAATTTGAGAGAAAAATTACTTTTCGTAAATAATGTTAATACTAGCTATCCAAACAGATTTACTGAAGTTTAACAAATATGTCATGATCATGAAATCTAACGAATGTGGTTATTTTGCTGAACATTCTTTATGAAAATAGACTGAAGAAGAGAATTTAGAGACCTTTTGGAAACATCGAATTACAACAAAATTTAACAGATATTACAACTTCCTAATATATATATATATATATATATATGTATATACATACAGGGTGTTTTAAAAATGACCGGTATATTTGAAAAATCAATAAAAACTAAACGGGCAGAGTAAATTTTCAGGTAGACAAACTTTTCAAATTAGTTACAATTTTCAACAACAGATGTCGCTGCAGGCGATTTGAAAGATATAGAAGAAATAAGTCTGTGAGTTCGCCGTTCTGTAAGTCGTTTTTCTGCTGTAAGCGTGTTCTGTTCACAGATTTCAAGTTTGCTGTGAAAAAAATAGTTTATTCCCGTATATAAATATCGTACTTTAGATTTTTCCAGGCTGCAGCGCCATCTGTTGTTGGAAATTGTAACTAATTTCTAAAGTTTGTCGTCTGAAAGTTTACTTTGTTCCAAAGATATTGCAACAAACGGTATATTTCTATCGTTGCCCGTTTAATTCTTATTGATTTTTCAAATATACCGGTCATTTTTGAAACACCCTATATATATATATATGTTACAGGCCTAACCCGATTTTAGGCCAAACTAGTCTATCCTAACGCCCCTCGGATAACTAGTTTTTCCTAGGCCAAACCGGTCTATCCTAACGCCCATCGGATAAACTAGTTTTTCCTAGACCAAACCGGTTTATCCTAACGCTCATCGGATAGACTAGTTTTTCCTAGGCCAAACTAGTCTATCCTAAGGCCCATAGGACAAACTAGTTTTTCCTAGGCCAAACTAGTTTGGCCTAACTCTTATAGGATAAACTGGTTTAGCCTGCTGTTTATTGGTCTGAATTAGTTTATCCTAGGCCAATTTAGTTTGGCGTGATTTTATTGAATTCAATGACTGCCTCAGCGCCAACATTCTAGTTTCTCCTAGGCTGATCTAGTTTGTCCTAGGCCAATGTAATTATCCGTGTTTTTAGCTCACGGGCGTCAAAGCCAGCGAAATAAAGGGCTCACAGGTTCTGTATGTATGTACGTACGAATGTACGTAACGGTATAACTCTTGATATAAATATCCGATTAGCTTCAAATTTTGGATGTAGGTTCCTTCTGATAAGATACTTTTCTGATTAGTTTTGGAAAATCACTGAATAAGAATAAAGGGAGCGAACGGAAGTCTAATTCCCCCACCGTTAATTTAGAGAAATGCATTTATCATGCAGAATTATCAGTTTTCATTTAAAATGTTAGATATGGAATTATTCTGACAAGGCGCCTCCGGGATTAGTTGTGGCTGTTTATTGTTTAAGTGTTAAAGAAAGGGCAATGTAGGTACCCCCCATAATTTAGACAAATGGTTTTTAACGCAGAAATTACGGATTTGCTTCAAATTTTGCTTATAGGTTCTTTCTGATAAGGCAATTCCCTGAATAGTTTTGAGGTTTAATGGTAAAGTATGAAGGGAAAATGATGGATTTCCCTCTTACCTAGTAAAAACTAGTTTTTCCTACGGGCATATAGATAAACAAGTTTGGCGTAGGAAATCTAGTTTATATAATTGGCGTTAGGATAAAATAGTTTGGCCTAGGCTAATCTAATTTGGCTCGAAATCGGGTTTGGCCGGTAAAAAACATGTGTTTCACTAGAATAAGTATAAATGTGTGTCAAGAGTAATTGCTTATGACATCAATACAGGAATTTCACATGTCCACCCTAAAGACATAATGCATTTTACATGTTTTTTTTTTCCTGCCGACTCGTGCCAACTGAGATCAGGCTTGCATTTATTATTATTATTCCAAATTCAAGCAAGATTGGAGGTGAACATAATTTGGAATCGAACTGCGTTTTCCATTGTTTAGAAATTAATTTCTTGTCGACATATAAGCTATTCTTGTCACGGTGTCAAGTTTTTCTTTTCCGTGAAGTCGCAACCGAAAATTCGATTCAAAACGTAGCTTTAATAGTATTTTCTCAAAGGTACATCGCTTTTATGAAAAAAATGGTTAACGCCATTCGATTACATATTTTCTGAGTGAAAATGCCTGTTAATCTTATGTCTTTCCGAAAATGAATTAATTCTTAAATGTGTTAGGATGTAGTTCTTTTGGATTTGAGAAATGTCTTAAGGAATGACAGAGAAACATATTCACAAATTTATTTTTTACTGAACAGTTTAGTTATGATGTTTATAACTCTCCTTTTTTTCTTTTGTTCTAAACTACATTAATTATTTAATGAATCCCCATTTCAATATTAAAAGGTCTATGAAATTAAATAATTAATAATATATTGTGCATTTTTCATTCTGTGAACACCTCGTAATTTAAAAATACATTGTAAATTTATCCAATATGTATGTATGCAGTTTTTTTTAAAGGAATCCTAATTGTATGTTAAGTAAAATCTGAATTTTTGGCAGAAATTGAGTAGGGCCAGATTGAGTGGGACTGAGTCTTTTTTCACATATTTTTGTAGAGGCAAGGCTCGGGCTGAACTTTTAATTTTTACACAGGGTCAAGGCAAAATAACTTTCCTTCGGGAAAGGCGGGGCCCGGAACTCGAAATTCTGGCCCTTGCAAACCTCTAACAGTATTCTACAACGCATCGAATGAAATACATTATAATGGTGATGACAAAACCACTTTGCACAAGGTTAGCAATGGAGCTGTAGTCGGGATCAATATTAAAAGAATATTGCCAAATTAAACTGATGGCTTTGGATTCATAGGCTGTTTACAGTCATTGTATGTTTCAGCCTTATTTTTTTAAAGAATAACACCCTCGAAAAATAAAGTAAGTTGGATTACTTTTTCCCATTTCCCCCACTTATATTTAACCATTGAACCCCCAAAACTAATCACGGATACGCTTTATAAAATTAAAAAATTATCCAAAATCTGGAACAAATCAGATAATTCTGCTCAAAAAACCATTCATCTGATTTAGAGAGGGTAATCCCACATTCCTCCTTTTATACTTAATCATTAAACCCTCAAAACAATTCAGGGATTCGCCTTTTAAAGAAAAACTATAAGCTATATTCAAAAATTACGGCAAATCGGATAATACTGCATAAAAACCCATTTATCTAATTTAAGGAAGGCGATAAATCTTCCACTAACCCATTATACATAACCATAAGAAAAGACCCAAATTAATTAAAGAAGCACCTGATCAAATGAATTCATGTTCAAAATCTTAAGCAAATTGGATAATTCTCTATTATAACAAATTTATATATTTCAAGGAAGGAAATAAATTGCTGGTTCAGACCAAAAACCAAAGAACCACCAAAATTAATCAGTGAAACGCTTTATCAGAATGAACAAATCTAAGATTTGCAGGAAATCGGTTAATTCTGCATGAAAAACCCATTTAACAAAATTAGGCGGGATTCCCCCGTTCTTCTCTTTGTTCTTATTCAATTAATCCCTAAAACCAATTAGGGAAACGCCTTACCAGAATGAATCTATTTCGAAAATTTGAAGTAAATCAGTAAATTCTGCGTAAAAAAAGCATTTACATAAATTATGGGGCGTTACCCCTATTCTCCCTTTCCTTTATACTTAAACAATTGACACCCACAACTAGTGAAGGCGCTTCAACAGAATACACCTATATCTAAAATTTGAATAAAATATGCTAATAATCCATAGAAATCCATTTATTTGAATTAAGGGAAGGGGCGAATCAGCCTCTCGTCCCCTTCCCCCTTATTCTTCTCCAATGACCTCCCAAAATTAATCAGAAAAGCTCCTCATAAGAATAAACCTATATTAAAAGTTTGATGCAAATCGAGTATTTCTATCAAAAATTATTGCGTTACGTACTAACGTACATACATAGATACAGAACCCACGGGCACATTAGTTCTCAGTCTTGGGTAGCTGACGAGATAAAAACGTGTCAAATTACATTATTTCTATCAAAAATTATCGCGTTACGTACATACGTACATACATGTCTACATACATACATACAGAACCTGTGAGCCCATTTTTTCTTTGGCTTTGACGCCATGAGCTAAAAACACGCAAAATTACACTGGCCTAGGATAAACTAGATCAGCCTAAGACAAACTAGAATTTTGTCGCTGAGGCGGTCATTGAATCAAATAAAATCCCGCCAAATTTAATCGGCCTAGGATAAACTAGTTCAGACCAATAAACAGCAGGCTATACTAGTTTATCCTTTTAACAGTTAGGCCAAACTAGTTTGGCCTAGGAAGAACTAGTTTGTCCTATGGGCCTTAGGATAGACTAATTTGACCTAGGAAAAACTAGTCTATCTGATGGGCGTTAGGATAAACCGGTTTGGCCTAGGAAAAACTAGTTTATCCGATGGGCGTTAGGATAGACTGGTTTGGCCTAGGAAAAACTAGTTTATCTGATGGGTGTTAGGATAGACTAGTTTGGCCTAAAATCGGGTTTGGCCTGTAACATATATATATATATATATATATATATATATATATATATAATAATTTATTTATTTTTTATATATTTTTGTTATTTTAAGCGTTTTATTACACTTATTCCTTCGGAAAAGTAATCAATATTTTTATTTGAAAGAGTGAAATATATGTTTAAAATAAAAGATTTTCCAAAGATGCAATGATAAAATAGCAAATTATTATCATTAAAAGTATTACTAGATGTCAAAACATAAATGAATTCATAGTAAAAAGTTCATAGACTTACACTGTTATCATTACCGGCTGTCCCAAAAATGACTGATGGATTTTAAAATTCAATAACTTACAAACGGTGACAGCTATTTAAAAAATCTTTGCAGGAGGGTTATGTGTAATAACAGGAGTTTTTTTACCGTAATTTTTGATTTTAGATCGAATTTCAAACAGTAGATGGCGCTGACGGAAATTGAAGCCCAGGTTGATGCCGAAACTGACCTCACTCAGCACTGATCATCTGGCCTTCAATCGCCGTCAGCGCCATCTATTGTTTGAAATTGGAACTAAAATCAAAAATTACGGTAAAAAAACTCCTGACATTATACATAACCCTCGTGCAAAAATTTTTTAAATAGCTGTTACCGTTTGCAAGTTATTGAATTTTAAAATCCATCAGTCATTTTTGGGACACCCGGTACATGTATATAGTAACAAAAGTTAATGTTAAAACAGAATAATATTCACAAGGAAACTACTTTTGGTGTTGCTCGCACCTGGCATCTAGAACTGGTTTCATTTTGTAGCCTTATACATAAAAGTTTCAGAACGGATAAAAATCGTGTGTTAAAATTATATTTTATATACGTTTTATGTTAAAAAATATTGCATTTTTATTTATTTATTTCACGTCAAAAGTGAGTTAAGTCGCCAAATATGGCACTACAAATTTTTCGCTTGCCTTGTTTTGGGGCTATAACATTCCGCTAGGGTTGCCAGGAAACTTTACTTTTGAAATTACGCCAATTTTCCCCCCGCCAAGAATGTGAATATAGTGTCACAATGTTTCAAAACCAAATGCGTAGATTTGGGAAGAATTTTTCTACATTTTATATTTAATACTAGCAGGCTATGCCCGCTGCGCTGGTCAATATTTCAAAATCAACCGTCGATGAAACGAACTGGTGAACTTAAATTTGTATTTTAAACAATTTCGTCCTCCAGCAGCACCTTACTTATTTTTGAAAACGATTTAGACACCATTGAGATATTAAATTATCTTAAACTTTGGACAAAATCCAGCTATTAAGAAGTAACTATTTTAGTGCACATTTGGAAGCGAAATGAGACCATTATGGCAACAGGATTTAAAATTTTCCCTTATCTGAAGAAATATTAATTACTAGCTGTTCTGCCCAGCGTTGCCCGGGTTCATAAAAAAAATAGCAAGAATTGCGAAAAAACTTTAAAAATCATAGTAAAAACCTCGAAATTTTTAAAAAAATGCTGCACGAATTTCGTCTAAACTTCGTTGAAAAGAGATGGGCTAGAAAATTGAAGCTGGATTATTTTTACTAATGTGGAAAAATCTTACAAATCGCAAAAACGTTAAAAATCTCATAAAAATATAAAACAAAATTCAAAAGTTGTGTTTCAAAATTCGAATAAACTTTGAAGAAAAGAGATCAGAATTTAATAAATTCGGCCAAAAATTGAACGTCTAAAAAATCGAAGCGGGTCGCGAAGAAACGTAAACATCGCTTTAAAAATGGCAAAATTTTCAAAAATCACGGAACTCAAAATTTACTCTACTTGGGTAAATGTTTTGAATCTAATTAATTTAATAATATAAAAAACGTTTAAATGCAAAAAAAAAAAAAAAAAAAAAAAAAAAAAAAAAACGCTGAAGAAATTGCAGTAAAAAACTTTAATCGCACAGGAGAAAATTTATCATATTGGCGAAGAAATTAAAAACCGAATTCCTTTTCTGTATCTGAAAAAAATCGCCGTGAACTCAAAAAGAAAAAAAAAGCATACTGCGTTAAAAATTGCTGTAGATCAAAATAAGAGAGCAAAACAATTGCCGTAAAGGATAAAAGTTTGAAACCAAACTCTTATTAGTCTAGAAATTTAAAATCGAATTCCTTTGAAAAATGTAAAAAGACTGAGAAAGCCCAAAAATTG
The DNA here is from genome assembly GCA_964019185.1 of Maratus speculifer. Lineage (NCBI taxonomy): Eukaryota > Metazoa > Arthropoda > Arachnida > Araneae > Salticidae > Maratus > Maratus speculifer. The sequence goes on along the minus strand of OZ025295.1, from coordinate 237,813,500 downwards.
CATTGAAAGTTGTAATGAAAGTCGTAAAACATTAAAAAATCCCTAGGGTAAAAATTCACTGTTATAATATAAAATATTGTAATCAAGAAATTAACCATATTAACCAAAAAATTTGAAATCGAAATCGATTTCCGGATGTAAAAAAAATCGCCACGGAACTTGAAAAATGGCTAAAAATTACATTGAAAATTGCATTAAAAATAGCTAAATATTTGGAAGTCAATGCTTAAGGGGGTAGTAAGGTATTTTTTTTTTTTTTTTTTTTTTTTTTTTTGCATTTTTTTATTTTTATTTTATATTAATGTACAACATCTTAAGGCTATTCTGTGAAAATTTGAAAGCAATTGAAGTAAAACTGACAGAAACATACACTTGTAAGTCTCCGCCCTCCGATTTCGACAAAAGCGTCTGTGAAACTTTAAACGTGTTTTTCTAACACTTCGCTTTTTCGAAGCCGGTGAACTCTGTAGCTCAAAATCTACTGAACCGATCTTTTTTAAATTTTACACACTCTTTCTTTATATAAATTACGAGATTACGCTGTCGAGTTTTTTTCTTTTTTTAAATTTTAACTTACTTTTAAAAAACAAAATATCAGATTTTTTTGATGAAAAATCAGTATTTTGACTTCCGAGCCTTGTAAAAAATTGAAAAATCAATAATAAAAAAAAAACTCGACTGCGTTCCCTGAGGAAACTTATCAACTAATTAAATCAATTTGGTTTTTTAATTTCCGTTGATCCATTCATGAGTTATGCGGTTTACCGCGAATCAACTTTTTTTTGGGACGTCTTCGAAGATTCGCTGTCATCGGCTCATTTTTTAATATTTCTTAATGAAAATTTCACAGAATACTCTTTAAATGACATATAATTATACTATAACTATACAAATAAATAAATATTAATTGTATCCTTCCAAAAAATGATAGAAAATATGCTTTTTTCCCCTCGAATTAACCTTACTACCCCCTTAAAAAATTAACATTAAGGCAGGGCGGGGGGGGGGGGGGTTATGATCGAAATCATTCATAAATTACAAAATGTAGGCATGGAACGGCAAAATCATATTAAGAGATAAAACATTGCATTCGAAACATAACTACATTAAACAAAATGTTTGATATCAAAATTGGTTTCTGAATGGCAGAAAATCGCCAAGGAACTTAAAAAAATGGCTAAAAATCGTATCAAAAACTATATTAAAAATCGCTGAATATTTAAAAGTCATGGCTGTAAAAATTTAATATTCAGTCGAAAATATTGTAATCGGAAATCGTTCATGAATAAGGAAAAGTCAACACGAAACACCTAAAATCCCCCAAACTAACTAAAAATTACATAAAAGCGTGGAAAACAAACTGTACTATTTATGCTAAAAGTTAGAAACTGAAATTCTTTTACCGATGTCAACAACTGTCACAGAACTTGAAAAATTCAAAAATCCAGACAAAATTTGCCATAGTAAGATAAACATTTATATTAAATTCCTGCGGTCATAATTTACCATAATGGGACAAAACATTGAAATCTGAACTCTTTCATTAGTTAAAAAATATGGACACAAAACTTGCTAAACATTTTAAGAAAATACACAAAAAATCTGAATCATTGATGTCAAAATTTACTACATTAAGCTACAAATTATTTAAAAATTTATTTTCCAATTGTGAAAAAATCGCCGTGAACTCGAAATCATCTAAAAATTGTATTCAAAAATGCATTACAAATCGTTTCAAATTTAAAAATAGCGGGGGACAACATTTACATTAATAGAGTAAAATAGTGTAATCTGAATTATTTCTTAAATGCGAATGAAAGAATCGGCGCAAAGCGTGAGAAATAATGAAAAGATTGCTAAAAATTGCATTAAAAAATCACTAAATTTCAAAATTTGTAAATGAAGTGTAAATGTTTGAAATTAATTTCCTTTTCGAAATTTCAAAAAATAGCCGTGAGATTCAAAAAACCAATACAAAACCATTGAAAAATTCATTAAAAATCGCTAAATGTAAATACATCCCGTGAATAAAAAAATATTCTAGTCGTGTAAAACGTAGCAATCATTCTTTTTTACATGAATTACAAAAAAATCGACGCAGAACACAAAATATATCAAAAATCACATTGAAAATCGACAAAATTAAAAAAAGGTGAATGGTGAAATTTACTATATTAGGCTAACAGTTTGAAACCAAAATATTTTTTTAATTGTTAAAACACCACTGTGGTGGGGATCGAAAAAAAATAATTCGCGTTTGAAATGAAATAGACGCCCTCTCGCGGACAATGTCTGAAACGAAATAGAACTGATACCGTGAGCATCTTCCGCTGAAATCTGTGTTTAAAAGGCCGATAAATAAATAAACAGTTCTATAATAAATAAATAAATAAACAGTTCTATAACGCATGCAACGTTGGGTTCTTTGTATTAAAATTATCTAAAATCAAAATTTTATACACAAAGTTTAGATCTATAATATAAAAAAGTACATTTGACTTACTCATGGCAAAATAACATGACAGCAACACAATGCTTGCATGATTCGCTTGCTTCAGCTGCATGGAACAAATAGCATTACGTAAACAAACGATTATCAGGTCTATACAACGCCTTTCGGTCATTACAAACGCGAATACTAAATCGCATTAAAAAATTCATTAAAAATGCATTGAAAAATGCACTAAATATCGCTAGTTATTTTTTAAATCGCAGTAATCAGAATTTCATCAAACGGATAAAACATTCTAAACGGAAATCTGTACTATTTGATTATCCGGTTGACCAAGAAACTATCTGGGTCAAACTATAAGATTAAATGAAAATAATGGCGTATCGTAAATTCCATATTCACTTGACAGTAAACATGTTACATACGTTTGTTACGTCATCAAGTTGTTTTTACTTCTTATTTTTATAGGTATTTGTATTAATGTTTTTCTAAATTATCTCTTCTTTCATTATTTAACATAAAAATTACATCTATTTGCATAATTTGGCTTGTTTCACGATTGATATAATTTGGCGAAATTGGTCGACAGGATAATCATGTAGTAAATGGAAATCTTTTATAGATAATAAAAATACGACACGGAACACAAAAATTCTTGAAAAATCGCGTTAAAAATCTCTAAAATTATATTAGATTAAAAGTTTGAAATCAATTTTTACTTCCGAATATCAAAAAAATCACCATAAAAATCGAAAAATTTCTAAAAATTGCATTGAAAAGTGCATTAAAAATCACTAATATTAAAAAATCACATGGGTCAAAATTTACTTTAATAGGGGAAAACTTTGTAATTGGAAATATCTCATTAATGACAAAAATTCGACATCAAACGCAAAAAATCTCAAAAAATCGCATTAAAATTAGCTGAAATTCATAAAACTTAACAGCTAAAATTTAATACATCAGCCTGAAAGTTTTAAGCAAAATTCCTTTTACTAATGTCGAATAATAGCGGCAAAATTTACATTAAATAATTCACTAAAAATCCAAACATCGTTGCACGACATCCAAATAAATTATATTGAAAAGAGAACAAAATTCAATAAATTAGGTCGAAAGAATGAAACCGTTTTCTTTTTCGCTAAAGTGGAAAAATCGCTTCGAAACCCACTAAAATTCGCATATGAATTAAATTTAAAAAACTGAAAATCGGCCTTCAAGGTGTAAAACTTCATACATAACTTCGTGCAGCGGTCTCTCCAGAGCATCGCCAGTACTTTAAAAATTTTAACATGCGTTATAAACTACCTTAAAGTGTAAAACAGATCTCCTTATTAAATTTCCTAATTTTGTTCGCGTCCCTCCTTTCACGCACCTTGAAATGTGTCACACCATTCTTCGTTTACATATTTTATCATGTATTATAAACCATTTTAAAATTTAAAATAAATCACATTGTTATATTTCCAAATTTTAACAAAATCGCGTTCTGTTAGTTCCGTTTTGCACCACCAGCTAGCGCACTCTATTCTTCAAAAACTTTATCAAAACGATACTCTGTTAAACAACCTATTAGGTGATATATTACTCGAGGGGGTAGCGGTCTTAAGCAAGAATTTAAGATATTTTATGAAATTGCTATTCGAAAACAGTGGTATCTAAATTTTTGACATTTTAGGTAAATTTCGCAAAAAAAAATACTACTTATTGCATTCTCAACAGCTCAAGATTTTCATAGAACAACTATGGAAAAAATAGATGCTAAACGCAAAAATCTTAAAAAAAAAGCTAAAAATCGCATTGAAAAATCGTTAAAATCTAAAAATCGTAAAAAACACAAAATTTTGGGCATTAGGCTAAAAGTTTCAAACGATTTTTCTTTTATCAATCTTAAAAAATAGCCGCAAATCGAGAAAAAACACTAAAAATCGCATTAAAAATTCGTTAAAAATTCAAAAATTGCTGTATAAATTCCGAATAAACTTTGTTGAAAAGAGAAAAAAAATTGCTATTTTGGGTTAAAAGAATGAAACCGTATTCCTTTCACTAATGGGATAAAACCGCAAAAATAACGCTAAAAATCGCCTAAAAAATATTTTAAAAAATCTAATCAAAAAATCGAAAATCGGGCTTCGAGGTGCAAAACTGCATGTAAAAAAGTACCTTCCCTCCAAATTTTGTAACTCTACGTGCAGCAGTCTTTTCAGAACAGCGCTGACAGACAAACATCCTTCTCTCTTTATTATTATAGATTACAGTCGTTACCATGGTAAGACTTCTTAAAAGTTTTTTCATAACTTTTCATTATGTGAAGCCAGGAACCTAAATCTACTCCCTCCTAAAAACTTTATATATATACTAAATTTTGTTCGCGCGATAAAAGGCACAAATATGCAAGAATAATCTTCAAACTTGTCAAATACATTGAGATGGTTAATATCTCAGTGGGGATTGTAAATGAGCAAAATCGGCCCAAGGGGATGGTAATTGGGAAGGGTTCAAAAATTTGAATACCACATTAACATGGCTTTGACAAAACCAACTCTTACAAAACAATGGCAGGAGAAAAAAATAAACAATTTTCGTTAAAGCAATTGCCTACGATAAAACAACACATTAAAATTTTCACTATAATAATTAATTTATTATTGCAAAATTTCCTCCTGAAAAATGAAAAAAAAAATATTTGATCTTTCGTATTTAAGTATTTTCTCTTTAATTATTTAAGATAAAATTATGTAAATTTGTATGATTTGGCGAACAGTTTGGCGAAATTGGTTGACGTGTAATCAAATAATAGCCAATTTACACTTTTCATATTTCACAAAAGATCCCTACACAGACATCATATACGAAATAGGTTTAGCACGATTTTCTTGCAGCTCTAACGTGGCAAAATCCTCATTTTAGAGTACCAAAGAAATTTACATATATTTTATTATCTTCTATCATTTTAAACAGGAATTAACAATAAATAAAAAAGTAACTGTAGAACAAAAGAACTAATATCATTTCAAAAAAGAAAATGAAAGTAAATAAACAACTTATCAATAGATAAACAACTATATCTGGGTTACCATATAAGGCGAATAATGCCACTTTGGCGCCAGTGAGATACCTCGATGAGTATATGACCAAATCTGTGACAAAATTTTCCTATTTGGAAAAAACTGCAATCGGTATTTATACTGAATTTTTCCTACTTATGTATAGTGAAAAAACTTTGGCACATGTGTCATGTACAATTTTTTTCTGACGCTAATTTGGAGAAAACTTCGTTTTTAATTGCCAATTTCATACATATTTTTTAATTATTTTTTATTATTTAAAAAATTTTAATAAATAAAAAATTTTGATTAATATCTATAGAACAAAATGGTTTATATTATTTTAAAAAACAAAATGAAAGTTAAATAGTTTATTAATAAGAAAACAACTATAATCGGTTTACCATGTGAGGCATAAAATCACCATTTTGTTGCAATCGTGCGAATGTGGTGCGCATATGACATTTGCGCCAAATCTTTAAAAAGTTGCAATTAAATTATTTTAAAGTTTGGATGAGGAAGACATTTATACTAAAATTTAAACATTATACGCATTTTTTTTTTTTTTTTTGCTATAACTGCTAATTATATAGTTACATTTAAACACAAAAAATTACCGTAAAATGCTCAAACACATTTAAAAGAGAGTGAGAGAATTTAGTTAATTCGAACATCGCTGCGGCTTATACCTTCTTGGCATAAAATCGCATTGTTTGATCACAAAAGTAAATTTAAACACCCAAATAAACAAATAACATACAATTAACAGATAAAACCATTTTTAAAAGTAATTCTGCTATTTCCTCCTGTAAGACACATAACAGTAGAATTAGATTTTAAAAATATTTTTTTTTTATAGAAAAATGTTATTTACGTTATCTAATAAAATATTTAAAATACATTTTTTTTTCTTTTAGCCTGGCGCGAAAGTGATAAATAGCGAAATATTGATTGAAGAAATATTTAAGAGGAAATTGTTAATTAAAAAAGACTTGTAAATTCTATTCAGCAGGAATTTTTATTTCAAAATGTTTAATTTTTCAATAGTAATAACGCATAATTGCATAAATTTCCTTTGAATTCCAAAATTTTCCCTTCAGTACTAATTGGTCATACCGCCGACCAATTTCGCCAAATTATTAGCCAGATTATATAGATTAGCATAATATTTCATTTAAATAACGAAAAACAAATTATCAGAGCATATATAAAAGTAGAAATAAAATGCCGAATTAAAAATCACTTGATGACATAATTAATATTTATGTTATGCTTAATGTCAAGAGAATGTGACATTTACGATCATCCATTACTGAGATTTAATCTTGGAATTTGGCGGTAGATTTTTAATCGACGGAATAACCTTTCCTTCTTCAGTTTCTAAATTTTAAAACTGTAATTTTTTCTGTAAGTGAAATTGACGAAATGGCGCAAGAAAAATTAAATTAGCAATAAAAAACATTTGCAAAAAGAAATAAAAGGGTTATATTCGTTGATCGCATTCTTCAAAATTACGGTGAAAAACTTTTGAAAAAATATGACATTATTTTACAATATACAGGGTGTTTCAGTTAAACGTTTCAGAACTCTTAAGAGGGATAGAGTGCATCCTGACGGCTCGAAATCATATAGCATTGCGGGGTCAGAAATGCTTTCCCGACGCGCTAGATGACGTTGTGCAACATTTGGTCAACCTAGATGTAAAATTTGGTCAACAGTGGATTGGACGTGGTGGTTACATGTGTTGGCCTGCTCGGCCACCCAACCTATCATGTCTTGATTTTTATTTCTGGGGTCATATGAAAACACTGGTTTATGACACCCCTGTCGACAATGCTGAAGAGCTGGTTGCAAGAATCATAGTAGCTGCGGGAGAAATTCGAGATAATGCAGGAGTATTCAAGAATGTTCGGATTTTCATGCGCCGGAGATGTGAGGTGTGCATTGTACTCGGTGGCAGACATTTCGAACACTTACATTGACTCCTGTACCTTTTGCTATTTTACATGTGTTAATAAAACGATTTTTCACTTACGGTGTCTTTACTTTACGGTGCTTCTGTGTACATCACCGCTTCAGGAAATCATTTCCGACCCCACATTGCTATATGATTTCGAGTCGTCAGGCTGCACGCTACCTCTCTTAGGAGTTCTAAAACACCCTGTATATGTGTGGCAAAAATTCATACTAAAGCTATAATTTAAATATTTGATTAAAGTTTTTTAAATATTAACTCATATCTATATAATTTACGATTGAATATTAGAATATATTCCAAAAATTATCTTCACTTGAAAAAAACAACATTATTGCGACCATTAAGAACCTAAGTCAAGCATTAAGTCAGTAGTGCATTTTCGGCTTAAAAGACATTCTTTGGCTACAAAAGCAAAAGGAAAATCGCATAGAAACGAATATGTAACTCACAACTTACAGTGTCTTTTAGAGTTAGATCTTCTTTTTTCTGCTGTAAGTTATATTATACGGGAATTCAATAAAAAAGAGAAAGAAAATAATAAAAAGGGAAATAACTATCATTCAATATTTTTTAATCAAATTTTCAAATTCATGCTTTTATTCTAACGCCAGGGATAAGTCGCCAAAAGTTGAACCAATTGTTATATTTCGCGTTAATTTATTTTTTAAGCATTACAAATATTTTTTTCATTTTCAATATAAATATATTTTTATAATATTAAGCCTCATTTAAGCGGTCTTTCTTTATTATTATTATTATTATTATTATCAGCAGTTATTTTCTGCTTTTATTTGCAAGATATTTGTAATATTTCTAATAGATATAGCCATTTTGATTCTTTTAGCAATTATAATTTTCGCCAAAAATAACTACTGGCAACCCTTTCGTCAAAAATAACCGAAAAATACGAAATTTAGTACGAAAAATCAGAGTTATCCTTGTATATTTGTATCATAAACCTCCGCAAAAATATTTCCTATCGAATGATATAATCTGCAAAAAGATCCATCGGGTAGTTTTTGAAAACACTCGTTTGGAAGTTTCAGAACTTCTGCTTTATAATATATATGATATGATATGATATGATTAACTAATTTATATTTTCAAATGCTTTTCTTTTTAAAAAAAGAAACTATGTTAATAGTCCTATAACTGGCATCGAAAATAGCATTTTCAGAAAGTTATTCTGCTGCAAAATTAAAAAATATGACTTTAACAGGTTTTATTTTTCGATTCTCAGACTTTTTTTAATATAGGCCTAAAATGAGCCGAGCTTCAATGCTAGGTACGAGAAACACTAAAAGCGATTCTTTGAAAATTCACATAATCTAATACTAAACAACATTTTCTTCTTACAAGGAAGGTCTCCATACAGGCATACTCCGAAAAATCTGAAAAAATTACCGAATGTTCTTCTCATGAGGCGGGAAATTCCGGCGGAACCTCCGAACCCTGTCCGTAAAAAAAATAATGATAATTTCTTTATTTGGCAATTTATCATTGGTTTCTCGATGAAAAGCAATTTTAAAAAATGCTTTTTATGTTAAATACATTTTAAAGGGAAAAAAAAATCATGTTCCACTTATTTAGATAAATTAAATATCTTTGATTTTATCAGTTTTAGTTTGTTTTAAGTATTATTTCGTTATATCGATATTTATATCTATTTATATGCAAATTTAACCATCAAAATTTGAGATTTAAAACGAAATTCAAATTTAAACTCATTAAAATTGTTTCAAGCTCATAGTCCAATTGAGCATTGTCAATTTGATTTTGTTGCTATGGAAACATCTCGCTTTTATTTTTGAATATGCTTAAATGTATGAAAATATATTTTTTTTTGAATAAGAGCTATTTAATATGAAAATATTTTTTCCTGATGTAAATAAAATAACTATAGCAATAAATATATATGAAACACAATATATATATATATATATATGTGCATAATATATTAAACTATCTCTTTGTTTATGTTTACATTCATTAAATACCATTCACACGCATTCTAAAAATCCAAAAGTTTTCAATTGCATTAAAATCGGTTGCTTTTGGCGGGGTAAAAGTGCTGTTCGCCAAATCGCGTGACACTTTCGTCTTTTCATGCCAAATTTTTGAAAGTATTTTATTTTTTTACATATCTCCTATTGTAATTCCGCCGCTAATTTTGACTGATCTTTTATGACATACATGAGTAGTTTAATTGGTATTTTTTTTTTCAAAAAATTCTGAGTATGCCCAGTATGGAGACCTTCCTTGTTAGAAACATTTTATAATTATAAAGCAAAGCCATTAAAATGCCATGTTTCCACCGTCTCTCTCTGATATGCAAATTAACGTTCTAATTATGGGCATGAATGAGAAAAATATTTTTATGCATGAGTGGTTAAAAAATATATTGTCTAGTGTATATAAAATATTTGTATCGACAATGATTGACGTGGAATATCGAAACCTAATTTTGGATGCCTATGCTCAGTTTCAAAACCGTAGCTGCTATGTATTAACATTTTTTTTTTTTTAAGAAAGGAGCGACGCTTTTGATACCTATTTTTAAAGAGTTTTTTAAGGGGAAATTATACAAGAAAAGAATTGAAAAAAAAATATATAACAGCAGTTATATTCGTTTAATTTTTGAGATTATTTTTATTTTTATTTTTTGCCTATAATATGCATTAGAAACGCATTAGTGATATAACCGTCCGTCGTACAATTAAAACCTCACTAGCAACAGGAACAATCTTCTCTAATCACAATAATTTACGTATCTTCGCTTCGGAATTTGTCTATGCGGCTTTGCCTTGCTACACGAAGCAAGAGACAAATAATGTTAGAACACAGGATCAAAGAAGAATTGCAGTGTTCCTAATTTAGGGAGGTTTTTTTTTTTTCTTTCTTCGTTTAATTTAATTAAATTTTTTGCCATTGTTTAGATTACTTGTCTTCACTTTAATTAATCTGTTATCAAATAAAAAAAAATATTACTGCATACAAAAAAGTGTTTTATGTGATATATGTATATAACCTCCCCCCTCTCTGCTAAATTGTAAACAATGGAGAAGAGGGAAAAAATTCGCATTTTTATTAATTAATGTGCGCTTTAAACGTGATTTTTCGCCTCAAAATCCCAAAAACTTATCGCGTCCTAAGCGCTATTACCGTTTGCATGTTAAACGAGATATTTTTTATTAATCTAATGGTGATGTAAAAGGGATCGTAAAAATTTCGCGTATTAACCGACAGCGTCATAAACAGATTCCAGTATTCAGTTCCGAGAACAACACATAATTAATATGCACAAGCAGAATGTTTTTTTTTTAAATTTCTTCTAAGCTAAACAGTCTTTGTTTCTAATATTCGAATAATGATAAGTTTATATTAATTTCTCTCGAAGCTATTCTTATATTCTTTACTGTATACACTGAAAAATAAAGGCTATTTCTGATTTTTTATTAATTTTTTTGACAATATTAATTTACCCGTCTGAACGTCATAACTCGTAAAAGGAGTTTTGATTAATTTACTTAAGAAAGACTCATTTTAGGTGTAAAAATATAAATTTTGAACAAGTAACATTTTAGTGAAAAACAGTCCGAATTTATTTTCTATTATGTATGATGCAAAAGGGTGAAGCCCTTTAATGCTTTCTAAAAATTTGTGCGACATTTTTATTTTACTAGTTTTGATGGTTCAACGTCCTACGAGTGATATGTGTACGGTAACTCTTTATTTTTTTTTCTCAATGTCTTCTGTGAATGTATCATAAGGTTTCTGTTACTATGAAAGCAGAGATTTTTTTAAATATGATATAGATATTTTTCAATCTCCTTTTCACGCCGGTTTACTTTTGTATTCACTTTTCCAGAACCTCTCTTGCAAGCCTTCAAAGCCAGTGGCATTTGTGCGGCTTCTAACCCTTTCTGTTCAGAATTTATTTCACGTGCATAATTGCACTTTTTTTTATAGTAGACAAAAAAGGGTCCCCAAGCTCTAAAAGTACTAAATCCATCCTTTTGTGGCGTTATGTTTCTGCTGAATCGGTTTCGGCAGTAATACCGCTTCCATTATAGGATTTTTTTTTTTTTTTTTAACTACTAATTGGTATTTAAAGAAATTAGACTCTGGCATTGATGTATTTTTAGGTGAAAAAAATCTTTTAGTGAATATTATGTTTTCTACTAAGATTACTCAATTTGTAAAAATGCAACATTTTATAAAAAAAAAAGAAAGAAAAACCACGAAATCTATGAGAGAGAAAAGGGGGAGAATATTCATGAGGTAGACCAATTCATGCGTTTTTCAGTCTTGTGTTATAATACTTTCGATAGACTATGGTGATGAACTTTGTATTCTTTTGAAAAAATCATGGCAGTGAAACCTTTTTTTGTTATACT